>PVKM010028522.1:0-18314 GCA_004027735.1 Carollia perspicillata
ACATCATAATTACATTAGCCAAGATAAAAATGAAGGAGCGAATACTAGAAGCAGCAAGAGATAAGGAGACAGTTACCTACAATGGAGCTCCTATCAGACCTTACAGGCAAGAAGGGGCTGGAAAGAAGTATTCCAAGTCATGAAAGGCAAGGACCTACATCCAAGATTTCTCTATCCAGCAAAACTTTCATTTAGAATGGAAGGGCAGATTAAAGTGCTTCTCAGATAAGATCAAGTTCAAGGAGTTCATCATCACCAAGCCCTTACTATATGAAATGTTAAAGGGACTTATCTAAGAAAAAGAAGATAAAAAAGATGAACAGTAAAAGGAAAGCAAACTCACAGTTATTAACATCCACACCTAAAACAAAAGCAGACTAAGCGGTCACCTAAAACAGGAGCAGAGCCACAGAAATGGAGGTCATGTGGAAGGTTAGCAACAGGGGAGTGGGAGGAGAGGGTGGGGAGAAGGTACAGAGAATAAGTAGCATAGACGGTGGGGAGAAAATAGACAGGGAGAGGGCAAGAGTAGTGTGGGAAATGTAGAAGCTAAAGAACTTATGACACATGGACACGAACTAAAGTGGGGAATGTGGATGGGAGGGGGTGTGCAGGGTGGAAGGGAATGAAGGGGGAAATGGGAGAACTGTAATGGCATAATAAATAAAATATATTAAAAAAATAAAAAATAAAAAAATAAAATTTCAAAAACAAAAAAAAAACATAAAAGACCTGACTAACTTGAGAGATATGTCATATATGTAGAAAAACTTGGTATGATTAAGATGTATTATGTCTATAACCATATGAGGTGTAATTTAGAAGCTTCTAGTAAAATTGAAGATGCATACCTTACAGCTCAACAATTAAAATCCCAGGTTTATACCCAAGAGACACTGAGTATAAACTGTCACAAACTGCACAAGACATGTAAGACTGCTAATTAAAGCATTGTTTACAGTAGCAAAAATCAATTATCTAAATAACCAGCAACAGGAAAATGCATAAACAAATAGGTACAATCATACAATGGAATATTTTTTTTTATTTTTATTTTTATTTTTTTTTATTGTTTTTCAGTACAGTTTTCTGTCCAATGGAATATTATATGGCAGTTAAAATAAATTTTAAAAGAGCTTCACTTATCGATATCTTGAAAAAAGTAAACCAGTGAAGGCTGTGTACACATTATGATGAATTCTAAATAAAATGTTTAGATATGCAACATAATATAGTTTACAGATAATTATATATTAGAAGTATAAAATCATACATGGGAATAACATATATCAAGTCAGAGTAGTAGTTACCTCTAAGACAGGAAGGGGTGTGGGATGGGGGTGAGATACACAGGAGGCCCCACGCACATTTGTAAGGTATTATTTCTTTTAAAAAACCCTAAAACAAATTGAAACTAATAAAGCTAGATAGTGGGTATGTGGGTGTTCATCATTTCTGTATACTCTGCCATAAATTTGAAATATTTCCTTTACAGAAAGAACGGTATGGTCCTTAATATCAGTGTAACAACGGTCGCTCACATGAAGGCGGCACCCTCCTCTCGGTGGTGTCAGAGGCGGCACACACTGGGCCAGCGTCTGTGAGAGCCGCTCAGCCAATTCCCTCCCGCTGTCCCTCTACTATTTGTCTCACTTTGGGCCCCTTGTCCTCTTATGTGACCAGCTGCCACTGAGATCAGACTTGAGCTTAAAGGAAGGAAACTGCCCCACAGGCCTCCAGCCTAGGCCACCTGTTCCATCTGTAAAGCATCCCTTTGCTGTCCCTTGCAGTCTCCGCTCTGGGTACATCTTCTTCTGTGGCCTCACCAGGGGAGGTCAGTATAACTAATGATTAAGGCAGGATTTGGCATATGTGAACCCCTGGATATAATGTCATTTAAAGGGCAGCAGTTTCCATCTCAGAGTGTGGTAGAAAAGGCAGCTCATTTGAGGCTTGGTGACTTGCCCTTTTGCTAAACATAGAATGATCTCTGGTATGTCCACCTGGCAGGCCAATGACATCACTTATAGTTTAGCTCACATTCTTTCTCGGGAAACTAACTGTGCTTTGAGCTAAAAACTCCATGGAGATTAACCTCCATTTACGAAGGGTCAAAAAAAAGCTTGACTCTCTATCCTCACTCTAAAGTAAAATTGTGTAGTACTTCTTGCAATAAAGTTTTAATAAATTTGTCGTGACCGGAGGAGCATCAAGGCTCACAGTGTTCCACAAAATTAGATTTCTCAGGAAAACCTTGGCCTGAGATTCTCAACTTCAAGAGATGATCATGACCCAAAGCCACTCAAAATCGACACTAAGTTAAATAAAGCTATCACTCTGTATTCTGCACAGACCCTACAATGTATTCCCAGTACTCTCAAAAGGAAAGCCCAGCTCCTTATTAGGACTCAGATGGTCCTTCATAACATGAGCCCTGACCTGGACTAACCAGCTCATTCATCAATCACTGGCATCCAGCACAGTGCTGGCTTGATAAAGGCAAGAAGAAATAGAATCTCTGCTCCTCCCCACCCCATCTGACTCCAGCCTCTCAGGCTCCTATTACAAATGACAATTAAACAAACAAACAAACAAACAAACCACACAAATCCCCAGGACAGTGAGCTTGCTCTAGAGAGAAGAACATTCTGATCTAGAGACATTCCACTCTGATCCACAGAGGGCTGGGAAAAAGCAGGCAAGACTGGAGACACTACCTAAACCAGAAGGTCCTGATGTGACTACGGGAAGAAATGCAGACAGCCAGGCAGTGGGACTTACTTGTTCTATGAAAGGTAGGATGTACAGGGATCCAGTTTGGATGCACTCATAAATAACAACATTGGCGGGCCTTTATTTTGTGCCAGTTAATTTTCCAACAGCTTTATATACATTATCTCAACTAATCTTCACAGTAACTCTATGCAATAGGTACTGATAACATCCATTAATTACAGATTTGGAACCTGAGGCTTAAAAAAGTTTAAGTAACTTAAACTTGGGTTGAATTAGTTTAACCGTAACTATTCTTCGCCCAGCAGCCAGAGAGATCTTTATAAAACCCAAGTTCCTTGCTGTGGCTCCCAAGGCCCCTGCCCATGTTCTCCACTCATCTCATTCCACTCTGCCCCTTGCTCCCAATGTCCCAGCTCCACAGCGTTTCTTCCCCAAACTCCCCTCCTAGAGGGAGCTAAAGAGCAGAGGAGCCCTGTGTTGCCAGGGCCTTGAGTGTGCACCTTACTGCACAAGAATTAGAACACCTGGAATACTAAGAGTAAGACCTTCAAAGCGGTGTGCGGTATTTCCCTGGCAGCTCTGTGAGGGCTGTCTGGAAGGAGGCTGGACAGGAACAAGGAGAGAAGTTCTGAGCAGGACTCTGTGACCCCTGATTTAGCCTCAATACTCAAGGGATATGATATACTCCTATTAGTAAAGGTGGCACCCTCTAGCAGTACGAGAGGTGAGGATAGGAAGCAGACATCAAAATGGGATGGAAATTGAAAGGGAAAATAACACAAACAACAACAAAGACCCAGGACAGACTGCCTTTATAGTTGCAGCATCTTTTATTGCAAACAAAGTTACCTCCTACTGATTGTTTAATGCTTGGGCCTGAGTACTAAGGATTCCATGGTAAACAAAACAGTAAACGAGTCCAACGACCTCATTTTAAAACTAAGAGTTGAGACCCAGACTGACAACTCTGTCACAAGTCATGTAGCTAGGTAACAACTTACGGACAGCCACACCCATTTTTTCAGGTCCCAGCAGTTGTTGAGATGGCTGTTAAGGTAATGTGGTCATATATAAAGAAGAGCATAGAGGGTGTCTGAGCTCTTGAACTCTGCTGCCAGGGCACAAACCCAACCACCCATAATGGCGTAGGCAGGTCTCATTTCCTCCCCAGTTCTCCAGGCATGTGGTTATCTGCTGTTCTACAAGTGACATGCCCCAGAGACTCCTGAACTCCAGCAGTCCTCAACTACAGCTGCTCTGTCACAGGAGTCACAGCAGTATTGCTTTAGTATACACCTGACATTGCAGGTGCTTTCAACTGACAAAATGTTAGAGGTGGGGAAGGTGATAATCAGTGGGCAACCAACTGACTTGGTAATTCTTTGCAGTTTTTTCAGCACAACAGTGGTGTGCCACCGGGGGGCTGACATCAGCTGGCACCAGCTCAAAAGAGCCTACTAAGCACACCTCTTCCCAACACCACCTTCGGCGACATCAGCTTGGTAGCTTCAAATCTGCCATGGCAGAAATATTTACAACACAGAAAATGGCAAATGCTACAAACCAGTGCCTTTGTCTTGGAGAGCCAGTCATTAAACGTTTACCGGCCTCACTGGTTCCTGGTGACATTAGTGTATCTGAGGTTTGGGTCCTCAGGGAGCAGAAACAGAGCCTTGCCCTTAATTCTTTGCAGAAGAAACACCATTACATCCAGCACAAATAGGCATTGACTGCTCTCTGGAAAGAATACTTTGCATGTCCTGCAGTGCTTCAAGTTTTCAGTTTCTGATTTGTTTTTACAAAAAAAAAATCACCAATGTCACCATGGGCCCTGAATCTCACCCATTTCTGCATCCTCAAAGATTTCACGCCATAAGTTAATCCCTCTCTTCTATGGCATTCTTTCAATATACACCCATTCCCAAGTGTCACTCATTTTTCTTTGGATTTTGTAAGACCACTCGATCCTACACTGTCCCTCCTTCAGAGACAAGCCTTCTCGAATGTGCTACCGTCCTCCAGCTCCACTTCAGCTTCCGCCCACTCCCCACCACACCACATGGCTCTAAGGTCACAGAGGACAGAGGGATCCAATCGACCGCCATCTCGGCCCTCACTCTGGTCCAGTGACACGCCTTCCTCTGTAACCACATTCACTATGGTTCGCCTTCTACCCCTACGCCTGCTCCTTCTCCAAATATGGGGCTCTCTCTCCTGTTCTGAAATGCTAATATAAATGCCTAGAAGCCCCACCCGTCAGTTACAGATAATTCTGGCAAGATGTCATATTGGCGAATAAAGAAGGATAATTCTTACTCTGTAAAACTTGTAAGTTGTTTGAATGTTCCTAAAAATGTAGTACTTACATAATTTAAAAACTAAGTGACCACTCTCCCCCCCACCCCTGGCAAAATCCCATGCTGCTCTACAAAACTCTCATGGTCCACTATCAACATCGGCCCCAAGTCATTGGCTCTGATCTGTGTGCTGCTGTCGCCCAAGCCCGTTCCAGTCCGGGCAACTCTAGTGAGCTCCGGATCGGATTACTCGGAAGCCTAAAAGCCATCTGCACCCAGATCATCCCCACACCTGACTCAGCACTTCATACCACACCTCTCCCACACGCCCTCCCCTCTGGGTAGGGCGTCTGCAGCAGGCAGACACAAATCCCATGCCCGAGGCCTCCCAGACTTTTCTGAAACCCTACCCCATGTCAGTCCTGCTGATTCTGTGTTCAAAGTCCCCTCAAATCTAGTCGCTCCCCTTGATCCCCAAGCCACTCGACTCAAGCCCTCACTTTTCACCTGAATTAGGGCGTCACCTAATTGGTCCCCCTGAGTGCGATCTCTCTTCTCCTCCAGTTTACATCACAAACTACAACCAGAAATATCTTACTAAAAACACAAGTGGGAACATATCAACCTCCCAAGTCCCCTCCCCAAATCCCAAATCACCATATTAAAATATGCAACTGGTCACCACAGCATTGAAGAAAGAATTTCAACAAAATTAAGAGACATTTCTTATCTCTCTCCACCAAGAGTTCTCACATTCCAGCCAAGCTCAATGACTTGCGTTCCCCAGAATGAATTCCATTTCCACTCCATTCGTCAAGTCTCCTGCGCTAAGCAGCTTTCTCGGAATGGCTCCTTCTTCCTGAAGGCTGGGCATGGATGTCCTGTTTCCTATGACACCTACCTAATCGTGGCACTTACTACACTAATAGTCAACTTGTCGGTTTATGATAAGCTTCTAAAGACAAATGTCTCATTTCCGCACCTGTACTGCCTGACCAGGGGGTAGGGGGGTGGAGGGAGATTGGGGGAGCACAGCCGAATATTCATAAATCTCAGTCTTAAAGGAACCTAAAAATTAATTCTGCTTCTTCCTCTAACCCTTCATCATATGTCTGTTATCCTTTGTAAACACCTCACTAAGTGAATATCAAGATCCAGCCCCTTGAATACCTCCTGTGATGGGGAAATCACTTATTAAACACTGAGACCAACAAGGCTTCATCCCGAATATAAACAACAGAATTCATGAGAAGTTCACAGTGCACAGTCTGTTGACACCTTATCTGATAAGATCAAGCTGTGCGATCATGTGGCTGGAAGTGGCTGACTTTGATTCTCACAGGTATCAGAAACAGCAGGCAGAAAAAATGCTGCTAAAATGAGTATGGGAAGAAGAGAGAGCCCTGTACCCAGCAAGAGGAGGCATTCGAGCCTAAGGTTAATGCCCAGGAGTTAAGTGGCACCCAGGGCAGGCACATCCAACCAAACAGGAACTAAAGTCCGCCAAGACTTAAATTCTAACTACAAGTAATTTTATCAATGTTAAACATCTAATCTTTCAAGAATAATAAAGTTGGAACATTACCATATAGTTAACACAGCTGGGAATTTCCTCAAACTCTTCTTGCCCTAGCTTGTACCTTCAATGTTTAAGCTCCAGAATTGCCACATTGTTCAAAAGGAAAGTCTAATGGGACCATTTTGCCCTAATTTCAGGAGTCTAAGAGAACAGAGAAAACATGATTAAAGTCAATGATTTTATTAAGGGAAAAATAAGCTGCTCAAATGTTAGGTGGTTGTAGGCAAAGGAAAGAAGCATGTTAAAAGTCAGGTGCGTTGGTGAAGGATCGGAGCACTAAAGGCTCTGCTCACAAACAGTCTGGAACAGGGTTTCCGTATTTCTCCACGGCTCAATCTCTCAGGGGTCACTCGTATTCAAAAGATTCTGCAGACCGAATGAAATAGGATTCTTTTGATTATCGATCAACCAAGAGTCTTTAGGTCTTCGCTCAGCCAAGGCATCCAGTGAAAATATAATTCATGTTTCAGATTCATCTGGAGAATTAGAAAGTCTCTTTCGCATTGCATTGCCGTGTTCCCTGCTCTTGATCCTCTTTTCCATGTACTGGAAAATAAAAGGAAGGGGGAGAGAAGAGCAGATTACATCGCCATTTATATAAAGTAAGTTAATATTTTAAAATATTTGCAAAACAAAAATAATGTTTTTGCTGACAAAACTCTTATGTGTCTCTTATTTCACTAAATCTGAGACCGGAAACTGACCTTTGAGGCTATCTAGTATAATTTCACTCAGTGATACTCAAGTCTTTACTGAATTAATTTCCTCTCAAAGTACGAATTCAGTATACAAGATGAGTGGGTTTTGTCCCTGCTCTCCATAGCTCACAATCTATAAATTACCCAACCTCTGATTGAACACTTCTAGTTATGAGGAGCTCACTATCTGTTTAATTATTGTTCCAGTGATTGTTGCAAAATTTGTTATGTTGAATCAGTAAGGGCTTCCCAGTAAATTTTCCTCCTGCCCCCTATTTCTTCTTGCCTGCTGTATTCTTTCAAATATCTGGTTACAGGTAACCCACTCATAATCTTTCTCAGGCTGAACATCACTGGTTTCTCCACTGTTCACAGAATAGGACTTCTGCCTTCTAATATCTATAAAGCACCTTTTATAAAGTGCTTTAATATCAATATTCCTTATGAAAAATAACCCAACCAGAATTAAATACAGTGCTCCAGAAGTAGCACATGGGGACTACAATGGGCCTACTAATTCTTATGACCTAGACACGTTACATTTCTATAAATATGAATATTATCAAGAGAAACTGGCTCTTGGCAACCACATTATCCTATTGATTTGTACAGGAACTTACAGGCAGCTGAACTTCCCAGGGTTTTCTTTTTGCATGTTTGTTTTATCATGAATGGTCATTGAATCCGAGTCTCCCCAAATCCTATGTGTCTGTAATCAGTTGGATGTAAATGCAGTTTTCACCTTAGAGGTTTTCAACTTAGTATTCTGATCTGGCTAGTAGATTATAAATAACAGGAAATACATACAGAGCCTGGCATTTAGAAAAAGCACTTGAGCAACAAAACAAACAAGAAAGCAAAATATAATCAGGGACATTGAAATAGAAAACAGGCTGACAGTAGCCAGAGGGGAGAGGAGAGGGAATTTCAGGGGAAAAAGGGAAGGGATAACAGGAACAAGTATTAAGGACACATGGACAAAAACTAAGGGGGAGTGGAAATGGGAGGGAGGTGGGGAGCACAGGGGGGGTGGACTGGGACAAGAGTAAAAGACAGAAAACTGTACTTGAATAATAATTAAAATAAAATAAACTAAAATAAAATAAGAAAAAGCACTTGTTTAAAGCAGAGAAACTTGAACATAAGTGTTCTTATAGGTTCATATATTAGGCTTATAATATATATACCAATACAGACATATTTTAAAGGTGAATGAAGAGTCCCTGAACAGAGAGGGAAAAAAGTAAAAGGAAATCCAGGTTGAAAAAAGGAAAAAAAGGAAAAGCAAATCCTAGTTGAAACAACTGAGTATATGTGAACAAATGGACATCAAAATCTTTTAGCAGACAGAGATATGGAAAGAGTCCACAGAAAACAAAAAATCATGGTAGAGAGCCAACCAGGAACTTGACCAGATCCCCTCCCCTACCTCCTGAGACAGTGGTGTGGAGATTCCCAACTTTGCGTTACTTCGTCTTCTGGTCCAGTAACCTCAAATATTAAGGAGTTGGGCCAGATAATCTTTAAGAAGTGTTCTGAGCCTAAAGTTTTGATTGAAGGTTTCTAACATCTACCAGAATGATAGCTTTCAAACTTTTTTTTCTTCCTCATCAAAGGGCCACTTCAAATTATACATGAAGCAATAGGACCCTTTAACCAAAATAATCCCTTTTATGTCATACATTAATTTTCTTCTTAAGATTGTTAAGGAAAAGGTGTGCTTCATTGCTTTAAAAAAATTAGGGACAAAAAAGCCACTACTCGCCCTGGCAGGGTAGCTCAGTTGGTTAGAGGGTCATCCTGATACACCAAGGTTGCGGGTTCAATCTCTGGTCAGGGCACACACAAGAAGCAACCAAAAACTGCATAAATAAGTGGGACAACAAATCAATGTTTTTCTCTCTCTTTCTCTCCCTCTTCCTCTCGCCCACTAAAAATAAACAAATAGAACACAGATACCTTCCCTGAGAAAAATATTTTATATCTATCTTTAATCACGTTACCCCCAGCAATTAGGCTGTGAG
Source organism: Carollia perspicillata (assembly GCA_004027735.1). Taxonomy (NCBI): domain Eukaryota; kingdom Metazoa; phylum Chordata; class Mammalia; order Chiroptera; family Phyllostomidae; genus Carollia; species Carollia perspicillata. Next base: position 9,335 of record PVKM010028522.1, read on the forward strand.
GAGGGTCTGAACAGTAAATCTTCTGAAGATAATACTTTGTAGCAGGCCAATAAAATAAGTCATAATGTAAGTTAAAATAGTCTATATTAAAACATATATTACGATTATTTCCAGGGGCAGTCAAAATGCTCCCTGAATAAAAGAAGAAAAAAAAAGGATGAATACAATGTTATTCACAAAACTCCACTGAAAACACCAATAGAATGGAAGGTCAATTAACCAAAAACCAAGAGGGACAAAAACGGATGCTACAAAGAAGTAATACTAGTGATTATATTTCAATAAATGAACAAAAGCAACAACACAGCAGCAAAGAGAGGCTCAAAAGAACTGGCCAGACCCTATTTCTAGTTAAAAGCTTCAAGGAACGAAGAACTCAGGTGACACGTCGAGGGAATGGCAGGAAGAGAGTGCTAGCAGCAACGTGGGAAACAAGAAAGCATCGAAAGCAGAGAGGAAATAAATGAGGGCAGGTTCAGAGGATTAAAGGATGAAAGGACAGAAAAATGTCTATAAATCAGGTCATTTTTACAAATTTTTTATTTTAATTGTTGTTCAAGTATAGTTTTCTGCCCTTTACCCCCATCCCAGCCCACCCCCCCCCCAGCCCTCCCTAAATCAGGTCATTAAGCAATATAAAAACTTCACAGAGGACTTAAAAAATAAATCAAGGAGGCCCTGGCTGGTGTAGCTCAGTAGATTGAGCGTGGGCTGGGAACCAAAGGGTCACTGGTTTGCTTCCAATCAGGGCACATGCCTGGGTTGTGGGCCAGGTATCCAGTGGGGGTCACATGAGAAGCAACCACGCATTGATGTTTCTCTCCCTCTTTCTCCCTCCCTTTCCCTCTCTCTAAAAATAAATAAATAAAATCTTTTTTAAAAAATAAATAAATCAAGGAGAAAATCTGAAATTTATATGAAAAACCCAGACAAAATAAGAGTATCTACAGTAGTCTACCAAATATTCACTAACACCTCAGGACTACCTGGGAAGAAAATTTCATATGATCAATCGTCAAGCCAATGAGCCAATGGCAAAAATCATTAAACTATAATAAGAAAAAAATCTAAGCTTGGGGAGAAAACTACGTTATACAACTGAAAGTGAGAAATAAACAGCTATACCCAATAAAACGGTATTGTCTTTATTTTTCCATAATCTTATTTAAAAAGAAACAGAGTCTTAAGTTTAGTTTCCATCTAAATGAGCCTTTACATATTAAAAAAAAAACTTCAAAATCAGTTTAAAACATTTATATATGTACATGTTTGTTCACACAAAGAAAATTATCACCCTTAACTCAGAATTCTGGAAAGTTCCTCAAACAGTAAAGACACTTTTTTCCAGGAAGGAAAAAAGCAAAAAAAGCCCAAAGTGGAAAATACAAAAATGAAGATAGATAGATGCTAGGAAGCTTCAAGTATTGTATCTAATACTTTTCAATATAAGGTTAATGGGGGAAAAAAGTTCAAAGTACAGAAAATGAAATAAAATTGGAAGGCAGATTTTTAGTATAGGTTTTTAAATGTTCTGGACATAAAACATCTGATGTACAAAACAAATGGAATTACATTTCTTTTTAAAGATTTGAATGCACTCTGCTTGGTTAGCGGTACCCGTAAAAAGACAATGAATTAGGTATTTTGGCTGTTTGCCCAAGTCCAAGTCTTAGCCTAAAATTGGGTTCAGGAGTCTTTCCAAGTAAGTCACACTAGATCCCTATGGTTTATACACACCATGATTATGAAGAAATTCAAAATTCTAAAACTGTAAAGAACCTAAGTCCACCCTTGCCATGTTATATAAGGAAATTTAGGCCCAGAGAGTTTTAGTTACCTGCCACAGCCAACAGCTGATAGGTCTTTTTTGCTGAAGAGATTCAATTTATCAAACATTTTAATTGAACAAAGACAGTTACAGATCAAACTCCTATGAAGAGAATCCTCTTTTCCCATGGCATCTTTTTTTAATCTTTAATTTTATTTTTCGATTGCAGTTACATTCAATGTTATTTTGTATTAGTTTCAGGCACACTGTAGAGTGGTTAAACAATGATATTCTCTACCAAGTCAATTTCCCAAACTTTAAAATTCATCCAATTACAGTGATTATAAAAAGGAAGTTGTTTTCATTATGTGCATGCCAAGCAGCAGTGATATTCTAAAATTGTCCCCAGAAGACGCTTTCATTTCTCCCCTAGGTTTTAGGGGGTACACACATATAAAGTCGATTTTTCTATGCTATACTAACATTTGGGAAAGAAATTTAACAATGGCAGTAATATATAATATTGTTCAAAAATGGTCTGTTCTATTGTTGAACTATTTCCATCCTTTTAACGCTTTTCTTACCTCCTTCTTCAAGCATTTTCTCATCTCCCGATCAAGATCATTGCAATGACCGAAAAATTTCAGAATGCTGTGCTAAAGGAAGAAAAGGGTAAAACATTTCATCCCAGAATATGCTACGGTACAGAAAATTTAAAAACTTATCTAATGTGTCACCTTGTTAATAAGCAAATAGTTAAATCACAAGTATAAAATATCCAAATTAACATGTGTATCCATCTTCCCTAAAAAATGGGGATAAATGCTCTATAGGTAAAAATAAAAAATAAGAAGACTTTTCCTTGATAAATGTGAAGTCTATTAACCTGCCAAAACCTCATAATGACAGAGTGTGAACAATTTTATTGCCTAATACCGTCTTTTCTGAGGGCATGTTAAATTCACAGCACAATCCACCCTCCATCACGGGGACTAACGTCAAAGAGCAATGTGGCCATATTAACACAAGAACTTCCTTCGCCAGCAAACACTGTTTAACAGAAGAGCTACTTAATAAATGCCTGATGCCAAAGCCGTTTTTTCATTTGCCCCCATTCTAAATGTTATCAGAATAAATCAGAAATACATAACACTGTTATTAGGTGGCCTATATGGGCCACATAAATAAGCCACTAATTCACAATAAAGAAAAATCTACGTCTGAGGTTCAGTGTTCTTTATTTGAAAAGCAAAAATAAAAATCCCCTAGTGGTTTCAAGTCCTATGACTATTATTATTGCAATGAGTATGCTCCAAAGCAGGTTAAGATGAATGAAGTCAAGAACCTGAATTTAGTAGGGCCATATTTAGTGTGTTTGCATGTCACAGTTTTTAAGGGTGGACTGGGGAGCGAGGTGATCTGGAATGATGCCATAAAAATGCTGAACCTGTAATTGTAGTAATAAGCAGATCTTTTCCTTTTCTTTCTCAATAAGGCTTTCGTGGAAACCAGGTAATACATAATTAGCAAGCTATGCATCATGCTATTTCTTTTTTTCCTGATTGATTACCACTTTAAATGTACTTTTCTGGTCCACATTGGATAAATGGTCAGAGTTTTTCTGGCAAGCATTTACAATAGACTAAGAGCTCCTCCTAGTTACCTAATGACCTCCTCAAAATAAATATTTCCTATGTATTTTTCCTAAATTACTTCCTTAAAAACAAATAAGCAGAGACAATGCAGTTTCACATGCCTTCTGGTCAAGTAGAAATAACAGAAAGGATTACACTTTTAGAATGCAAGGCAGTATTTTATAGTTTAGATTATATTTATTCCTATCACCCCATAAACATACAGCTTATATTAAAATTCAAGAATAAACCTGATTTATATCTTCACTTTTACTTCAACATTAAGCCCGAATAAGAAGTATACTCTTGTGACATTATGTGTAAAACCCAACATGCCCAGGGAAAGTGGTAAAGGACATGCCCATGTACTGCAATTCCCTTGCACATACCATAAGCTTCTCATGCCTGATGTCTATTTCTAGAGAACCAAACTGGCTTAGCCACTGATTTAATGAGTAAATAAATCCATTAATGTCTGGAAGGCAATGTCTCAGGCACTAGGATACAGCAGTGAGCAAGAAAGACCTGGGTATGCCCTCACCCAGCACACTGTCAAATGGAGGAGACGAATAATGACTTGAGTGCTATAGAGCAATGTTTCATGAGGGGTAGTCCAGAGACATCCAAGAGTTCTCAAGACCTTTCCAGGAGATGCGTAAGGTAAAAACTATTTTCCTAATAACTAAAGATCTTTTTGTTTTGTTCACTTTCATTCTCTAACAAGGGTACAGTGGAATTTTCCAGAGGCCACATGAGTGTAATGTCGTTGCAGATTAAATGGAGAGGCAGCTATGAGAATCCAGCTGTATTCTATTAAGTCAAACATTAAAGAGAATTGCAAAAATGTACAAGTGATGTCACTCTTTTTTGTTTTGGAAACTGAGAGCTTTTTATAAAAAATAACTGTTAACATTTGAGTTTATTATCATTTTAAATAAATTATTTTTAATTTCTCAGTTTCAATTTCTAGATTCAGTAAATATTGATATATACAGCCCATGTAAACAAAGTTCTCTGTGGTCCTCAATACTTTTTAAGAGAGTAAAGGAATCCTGAGACCAAAAGGTGTGAGAACGACTGTCGCAAAGTGGGAAGTATAGTATGTATGCTATTATTGGAGTAGAGTGACTATCACAAGAGAAGCAAGACCAAGAAAGAAGAAAAGAAAGAGAAAGTGACAAATTAGGCTGAATAAAACCTAGGAGATTATAAATGGTCTAGCGAATGGGAAGTGAGGACAGTGAAAAAGGCTCTAAGTGAAGCAAAGGAAAAAGCAAGTACAAAGGCCTATAAGAGAGAAACGTGCTCCAGTGCCACTGCAGAACATGAGGAACGAGGGGAAGACCAGATGCACAGGGCAGTGGTGAGGCCCAGGAGGTAAGGAGGCACCAGTTTCAAGAAGGTCTTGCAACACCGAGTAGAGATGAAGATTTTATAGACAAAGGCAGCCATTAAAGGGGAACAACGATTAAACTTACGTTTCAGAGGTCACTCTAGATCGAGGGTGTCAAACTCATTTTCACCAGGGGCCACATCAGCCTCACGGGTGCCTTCAAAGGGCCGAGTTGTAATTTCAACTCCTTAAAAGTTAAGGAGTAGTTACATATATACAGTTCTAAAATTATTTCGGCCCTTTGAAGGCAACCGCGAGGCTGATGTGGCCCCCACTGAAAATGAGTTTCACACCCCTGCTCTAGATGCACTACAGAAAATGAATTAAGACAGAAGAGGACAAAACAGTCAGGGGACCTAACTTTGAAATTAAGTGGTGTTAAAAGATAAACAGATACATAGATATAGCTATATATCAGTGGAACAGACCAAAGAGCCCAGAAATAGACCCACTAACCTATGGTAATTGATTTTTGGCAAAGACACCAAGGTAATTTAGTGGAGAAAGAATAGTCTCTTCAGTAAATGATGCTGAAATAATTAGGTATCCGTAGATAAAGAAAGAAACCTTGACTCATACCTCACACCATACACAAAAATGGTAACTTGAAGTGAATCACAGACCTAAATGTAAAAGCTAAAACTATGAAATTTGCAAAAGAAAAAATAGGAAATCTTTGTGACCAGCAAACATACAAGATCCTTAAAACATAAAAAATATAAACAAAAGAAAAGAACTGGTAAATTAGACTTCATCAAATTTGTAATTGCTCTTCAAAATACATCCTCAAGAAAATGAAAAAAGGATGTCACAGAAAAGGATGGGAGAAAATATTCATATTATACTTATCAGATAAAGGACCTGTATGCCCAGTGACAAAACTAATTCTGACAACTCAATCGTAAGACAAACAACTCAATTTTTAAATATTAGCAAAAGACTTTACAGGAATGGCCAATAAGCACATAAAAAGATACTTAAAATCATTGACCATCAGGGAAATACAATTTAAAAACAAATGAGATACTACCATATACCCGCTGAATGGCTAAAATTAAAAAAACTTACAGTATCAATTTCTGACTTAAATGGACGGTGAAAAATTGTTTGCCTGAAGTATATTATTCATCTACAACATTCTTGGAACCATAAAAAATATCTGACTTCACAGGTTGGGGGTTTTACTTATGTTACCTTCAGTCTTAAAATTTTGCTCATTTAAATCATATTGAAAAGGTACAGGGTAGAAGAATCATAATTATTAGGTACAAAATAGGCAGGAGGATGTCAAGAACAGTATAGGAAATGGAGAAGCCAAAGAACTTAGATGCATGACCCATGGACATGAACTAAGGGGACGGGGAGGAATGCTGGAGGGAATGGGGGTACCAGGTAGAGGGGCATAAAGGGAAGAAAAACTGGGACAACTGTAATAACGTAATCAATAAAATATACTTTAAAAATAAATAAATCATACTTATTACTATTAAAATTTGACACATCTATGGTTCACGAATCTCATGAAGAAACTAATGCATCCTGCAAAGTTAAAGAACAACACAAATGCTCCATATCACTGTCTCATGCATCAGGTATATGAAAAAAGCTACATATTCAACATCTGTAAAAATATCGGCTCAATTTAATGCACTCCAAAAATGGGCTTCTTTGTTATTTTGGTTTTAACCATGGAATTTTATTTCTATTCCACTAACAAGTAAACCTGTCAAATTAGGTCTATCATAACTTAAATTTGTCAACATCTAATTATAAAAACATTTCAATTTCCTTTAACACAGAATGGGAGACATCAAGGAACAGCAAATCTTAGACTAATTCAATTATAATCAGAAGAGCCAGAGCGGAATATAATTGTTTTAGTGCTCCGTAATCAGGAAAAGTATTTTATTTTAAGGACATGGATTCTAAATATTAAATCATTTCAAAAAATCCCTAACAAATTTTCATCCTTGAATTTTTCATCATAAAAGTGGCTTCTCAAAAATCACAAGCATCAGCTGTTAATCTTTACTAAGCTAAGGCATTATCATTCCCTTCGGTTAGTGGAGGTAACATTTAAATTATGCCAGTGTGTCATACATGAAGCGTCACTTTTACTTTATGGTAATTTTTCTGAACTCTTACATTTTTGTGGCAGTCCTTAAGTAAGTTAATCAGCACGTTGCATTCTTCAGTGTGCAAGTGTGGAGATAAGTCAGGATGCATCTCTAGGAGGTGTTGGAGCACAGCAGAGCAACCTGTAGGTACAAGAGCGTCCCGAGTATGTGTGACTGTATTTGTTAGTGCAACCTAAACTATGTTCACATTTTCAGTAAGAACCTCCAATGACCTTTACCAGAATAGAATGCTGACCTTAGACAAATTAGTCAACTTGAGCCTCGGGTTCCTTATCCGAGGATTTCACAGATTCAGTAATTTATCAAGAGTGTTGAGAGAACATGCAGGTTCGGGAAAAAAGCAGGACTCCTCAACAGACCTGATCCTGGAAATCAGTGCTCGAGCAGAAACGGCTTACCCATATTAGTAAGCCTCACATTCCTGAAGCTGATTACAGCTCATTCTGTGCAGATGAAATTCTACCGAGTAAGAGAATTGTCTCATTAATCCTTTCAAAATGTGTGTTCCTCTGAGAGTTTTAAAGGGCAAACTAGTCATCTTGCATTAGTGTGAATTAATATCGACTGCTTTCTTCCTAACTTCTGCCTAGGAAAACTGAACAAACAGTGAAAAGAAACAAGACACAGATGGAAAATACATTTTTCAAATTTGGCAGATATAGCCACAAAAATGTGATTATTTCAATGACAACAAGAGGCTGAAATCCCTGAAATTGGTTTAATTAGTTCACTCACATAGAAAATTATCAGCTAAGGTCAAAGGAAAAGAATTATTTTGAGGTGTGTGCTATAGTTATGTAACACTATACACCTATTGTCTTTTATAAACCTATTCTTTTTAACTCAGAAATGTACCAAAAGAATTAAAAAAAACCCAAACCCAATTAATTGCTGTAATCTTTTAAAAGTTCTAAGAAAGAAAACAGGAGAAAATTACAACCTTAGTTTGGGTAGAAAGTTCTTAGACACATAAAAAGCACAATCCATAAAAGAAAAAAAAAGTGGTAAAAGCTCATCAAAATTAAAAATTTCCCTGGTTCAAAAAAATACTAATGAGAAAATGGAAAGACAGGCCACACTTCAGTGATGTGTGAATGTAGGTTCATCGACTGTGATAAACTTACCGTCCTGGTGGGGGAAGTTGATAGGGAAGTTGTGAGTGTGTGGGGGCAGAGGGTGCATGAGATCGCTCCACTTTTTGCTCAATTTGGCTGCAAACCTAAAACTGCTCTAAAAAAATAAAATCTACAACACTACAAGAAAATATTTGCAAATCATATATGATAAAGGACTTGTACCTATAGTAATAAAGAATGTTTACAAACAATCCAATGCTTAAAATGGACCCCCTAAAAATGGACAGAAAATTTGAATAGATATTTCACTAAAGATGGTACAGGACTGGTTAATTAAGCACCTGAAAAGATGCTGAACACCATGAGTCCTCAGGGAAATGCAAATTAAAGCCACAATGGGATACTACGCCACATCCACCAGAATGTCCATCATCAAAAAGACAGACAATGCTAAGCACTGTTTAGACTGTGGAGAAAATGGACCTCGTGCATTGCTATGGGGAGTGTAAAACAGCACAGACACTCGGGAAGACAACCGACAGTTTCTTAAGAAGTTAAACACAAACTTACCATATGACCTGGAAACTGTACTCCTAAGAATCTTCTCAAGAGAAATGAAAACATACAGCATGGGGCAGAAGTAAAATTACAGGTGTGAGCACATGAAACACAGCTTACTCTTGTATTATTTATAAGTGTTATATTATTTTCCATAGGGACAACTGTAAACCTACTTTGGCTTCACCTTGTAGTATATCCACACAAAGATATGTAAGTCAATGTTCATAGCACTATTCATAATAGCCAAGACTGGAAACAATCCAAATGTCCAATAAGCATGTAATTGGATAAAAATGTAGTATATTTACACAATAGATTACTGTTTTTCAATTAAATGAAATTAACTGATATATGTGCCAACATGGATGAACCTCGAAAGCACTAAGCTACATGAAAGAAGCCAGATTCAA
>PVKM010028523.1:0-18133 GCA_004027735.1 Carollia perspicillata
ACAGCCTCCAACTGTTACTGATCACTCTCCAACATCGGTCATGGGTTTAGAGCACAACATTACCTATTACGATGAAGTGTTGAGGGCAGCATGAAGGCCTACTACGTAGGATGAATTTTCAGGATGTTAATTGCTGCCACATTCTGGAATCCCAGAGGCAATATAACATCCAAGTTGACAATTACATCATTGCAGAGTCCTCGGAACAACGTAACAAAAAAAGTGCTTACACGTGTGATTTGAGGGATCCAGGTTAATTCATGAGTTTCTAGGGTTTGGATTACCTGACAAACTCACACAAATCAACAAGTTACAGTACAGTTTATAGGAGGAAATACAGAATAAAGATGGTAAAAGCTGCTTTACTCTCACACTGAGGAGCTACCTTTTGTGATGGGTTAACTTTTCGTGTCTGTCAGCTGGCCTAAGAAATTCCCGAGTAGCTGGTAAAATATTTCTGGGATGGCCTGCGGTGTTTCCAGAAGAGCCTTTGAATTGGCAGGCTGAGGGAAGATGAGCGCCCTCCAGGGTATGGCTGGGCATGAGAGCTGGACTAGAACAAAAAGGACGAAGGACAGATTCTCTCTTCTTGAGCTGGGATGTCCACCTTCTGTTGCCCTTGGACCTCTGAGCTCCTGGTTCTCAGACCTTCACTCTGGGGTTTACACCAGCAGCTCCTCCAATTCTCAAGCTTTCACTCAGACTGCGGTGCACCCTGGCTTCCCTGGTTCTTCTGCTTGCAGACAGGGTATCATGGGACTTCTCAGCCTCTATAATCACATGAGCCAATTCCCATAGTAAATCTCAAATTACTATATGGATATAATGTTGGTTCTGTTTCTCTGAAGAACTCAAATTCATACATTGTCCAGTACCTGAAACAATAGGCAGCCTTGGGACACTTAAATGGAAGCCAAAAGTGATGACAGTGGGACTGATGAGGGGTAGGAGAATAAGAAAGGGCAAAGTGACACGTGGCCAGTTGTCATGAGCCAGTCCCTCCTGCGTAAGACGTGAGAACTGGCAGCTGGCCTCCAGCACAGTGGCCCCACTGCTGAGAGATCTTTCGTGTGAAGCCAAGTTAGCCTGAAGGTCTGCCACCTTGAATTTTTCCTGTCTGCAGACTTTTTTTGTAAGAGGAAGTGGCTCTGATGGGAAAAGGCTTTCACTTTACATCACCTATATTAAGAAAGGATGTGGGTCAGCAGGAGTGTGAACAGAGCTCAACTGTCAAAGAACATGAATCACGTCTGCAAAGGTGGGGTGAGAAGTGGGCATTCGCTTCTGTAATTAATAAATATAAACCGCCCTGGCTGGCGTAGCTCAGTGGATTGAGCTCAGGCTGTGAACCAAAGGGTCGCCAGTTCGATTCCCAGCCAGGGCACATGTCTGGGTTGTGGGCCAGGTCCCCAGTGCAGGCCATGTAAGAGGCAACCATACATTGATGTTTCTCTCCCTCTCTTCCCCTCTCTCTAAATAAATAAATAAATAAAATCTTTAAAAAAAATAAAATATAAATATAAATAAACCCACTTCACCAATAGAAAGATGGGAAGTGCTGACCATTTCCAAGTATCATTTCAAGTGGACATCTACACCTATAATCACTTTCGAGAATCACGATACTCACTGAGACTATGGGGCTGCGGTTTGCCTTCTTATAGGAACAAAAAAATATGAATCCTGGTTTTCTGTCTTATGGAAGGTCTGTGACCAAGCCAGAGCACAGCTCAGATATGGGTGACCCAGGAAAGAATGGGCTCAATGCAGCCCGGCTGGCAGGGCCGAGGGCAGTATGTTCCCCGTGTGGACTTGGTATCCCGGGCTAGGGGGTAAGTCCTGAAAGCTCAGCTCTAGCCTTCTCATCAATTCTGCCCATCACTCTTGAAAACTCCTTTTCTGCTTAGTTAGCCAGAAATATTATTTAGTAACTTAAACAAAAGATAAAAGAGTAGTTTGTTCCAAAGTCCTTTCTTCCTACCTTAGAAAAGGAAAGAATTGCATGGGCCTCTGGCCAGGTGAGGGCAGTCACCCTTGCTCCAGGGATCCACCACAAACACATGTGATCTCAACTCGGTTTTTGAAACCATCCAGTGAAGAGTAGTATACAGTTCCTCCCAAGTCACAGAGGTGAGGAGTGGAAGACGAGAAGAGGCTTGATTTCAGAGGCCAGGCGCCCCACCCCACCCAGTCTCTTCTCAAGGGACCACCCTCCGTTCTGGACCTGCTCTCCACCTACAGTCAGGCTTCAATCAAGGCACATCACTCCGCCTACTAACGCCTGCAGAAAGCACCATCTCAGGAAGCAAGAGGCTGAGCTTACGACCTCCTTTGTGGCATCTTTATTTTTCTACCTGGCACATGAGCCATGTGAACGTGGGTTGGGAAAGTCACCTGCACTGAAACGCTCCAGCTAACTGTAAATCAGAGGGGCAGGGACACGGAGGGTGGGGTGGCAGTTCCGGACCAGCTTCCTCCAAGGGCTTGTGGTCTCAGCCTGTGACCAGAGGGTGCTCTGGGCAGGACCATGCAGTGCAGGCTCTGGTGAAGAGGGACAAGAAGGACAGTCACAATGGGGACTGCAGCCCAGCATGGGTTTATTGGCTTATGGCTTCCCGCTCCTGCTTGATGAAGCTGATCAGCCCATTGGTGGAAGAATCGTGAGAGGTCACTGGGCTGCTGCCATCAAGCTCAGGCTCAATTTTCTTAGCCAGCTGCTTTCCCAGCTCCACTCTGTCAGGAAGAGGAGAAAGAATGGTGTGAGGAAGGTTCTGGCACTGGTAGTGAAATGCAAAAGCATTCCCCACCCTCTCCTTGAGTCAACAACTCACCCCCATTGGTCGAAGCTGTTGATGTCCCAGATGACGCCCTGAACGAAGATCTTGTGCTCATACATGGCTGCAGAGGTGGCAGACAGCGCACATTAGGGCTCCACCAGCCCAGCACAACTTTCCCCGGGCCAGCGGGACCTTCCCCACTCACTCACCAATCAAGGCTCCGAGAATAAATGGTGTGAGCTTGGTGAACACAATAGAGTTGGTTGGACGATTTCCTTGAAAGACCTTCAGAAAACACCCAGGGATGTCCCCCAGTTAGTGGTGATCCCTAAATCCTCAGAAGGGAACCCATCCTGCCCCAGAAGCTGGGATGAATAGGTCTTTGAGGACAGCCCCTCCTTCCGTGTAGGACAATCCAGGCAAGCCACGAGCCCCTGCCTCGGCCCCAACTCCAGTATGCCACCCGACGCCCCGTGCTGACCTTGTGCGGCAACAGCTTCTCCAAGTCCTCTGGACTCTTGCCTGCAGCCTGGAGCTCCTTCCGAGCCTCCTCCGTCGACTTGCCCTTCATCAGGGCCTCAGTCTGGGCCAAGAAGTTGGCCAGGAGGATCTGACGAGAGAGACATCCAGTTATGTTTAGAAGTGCTGCCTGAGCTTTAGGCAGAGGAACAGACTGCCGGCCCCCACTCTGGAGCTCGCTGGGTCACGGGCGGGGGCAGCAAGGCGCATCTGATGACACTGCCAAGTAGCTAACTACCCTTAAGGAAGGTGCACCACTCGCCAAGGGCCCTGCGAAGAGCGTCACTGACATATGTTCAGATCTTGAGGAGGAAAGGCATCATCTCACGTAGTTGAGCCTCAGTTTCCTCGAGTGAACAGCAATGCCTTGCAGAAGTATGGAGGAGAAGAATCTGACTTCAAGCCCAGGTCCCTGAGTCCAAAGTTGGTGCCCACAGTGACCCACGCTACTCTGCACACCCGAGGCAAGGTGGGACCCGTCCTCCCCAAGGACTTTGTCAGGTGAAGAGCTGGACGACTTTCCCATCTGCTGCTGTGGTAGTCAAGGACTTGGCTCCAGAATTTGTGCCCCTTGCTGTTACACCTGTGTGTGTGATGTTGCACGGCAAAGGGATTTTACACATGGAATTAAGGTTACAGACCTTAAGATCTAGAGATTATGCAGGTGGGACCATGTAATTACATGGGCTTTTTTTTCTTTTTAAAATGTATTTTATTGATTATGCCATTACAGTGGTCCCATTTCCCCTCCTTCATTCCCCTCCACCCTGCACACCCTCCCACCCATATTCCCTCCTTTAGTTCATGTCCATGGGTCGTACATATAAGTTCTGTGGCTTCTACATTTCCCATACTATTCTTTCCCTCCCCCTGTCTATTTTCTACCTACCATCTATGCTACTTATTCTCTGTACCTTTTCTCCCTCTCTCCCCCTCCCACTCCCCTGTTGCTAACCCTCCATGTGATCTCCATTTCTGTGGTTCTGTTCCTGTTTTGGTTGTCTGCTTGGTTTGTTTCTGTTTTTGTTTTAGGTGTGGTTATTAATAATTGTGAGTTTGCTATCATTTTATTGTACACGTTTTTTGTTACATGGGCTCTTAAAAGCAGGAGAGGAAGGCAAATGAATCAGTCACAGAGATGCTACAGCAGAGGCGGCAGGATCGAAACTTGAGTGGGACTCAACCCACCACTGTGGACTCTGAGGTGGAGGGGACCATGAGCCAAGGTGGCTCTGAGAAGCTGAGAGTGACCCCCAGCCACCAGCCGGCAAGGAAACTGGACCTCGCTCCTAACCTGAGCAGGGACTCCTAAGAACCTGGTGGACTTGGACCCGTAGAGACTGAGATAACAAATGGGTGTGGTCTGAAACCACTAGGTTTGTGGTCATTTGTTACGGCAGGAATAGAAAACGCATCTCACCGCCGACCAGGGCCTCAGGTCTTAAGAGCTCTGGGTGCAACGTGAGCCGAGGAAAGTGTGGGGGGTCTTACCTTGTGATGCAGACCCTTCCTTATTGGGTGCTGGGTCTGGACTGGGATGAGGAAGTCACAGGGTATCATCTTGGTGCCTGTGAAGGGCACTGTGGTCACCCAAGCGTCTACCCTCGCCCACAGGGGAGAGCACCGACCTAATGGACAGTCTGCGGTGGTGGACCCTCTCCCTCCCAGCAGTACCCATGCCCAGGCCAGGTGGGCCCTACCTTGGTGGATGAGCTGGTAGAAGGCATGCTGGCCATTGGTCCCTGGCTCCCCCCACACAATGGGACCCGTCTGATGGTCCACACGGGCGCCGGACTTGGTGATGTACTTCCCATTGGACTCCATGTCACCCTGGAACGTGGACAGAAACCCAGTCCTCTATCTGCAAGTGGTGCTCCTCTGTGAGCTGTGCCCAACTCCTGCCTGAGACGTACCGGGCATACCTGCCCTGCCCTGGCCCTGTGAGATTATCTTTTTATCTTCCCTAGCGTGAAGACACAAGCTCACAAGCTTTCTAGCTTAGACTACTCTGCAGGGAGGAACCATGACCAGGCAAAGGTGACGTGAAGGTTCTAGAAGACCTCCCTAAAAGCAGAAATTGTTTGCAAAATCTTCAACTGGTTTCTTAAGGGAGAAGCAGGCCAGCGTTCAGAGTGCGAAGCCTTTGAGGGCTGTCACCTTAACTGGGTCTGGGCCCCAGGGTGTCTTTGCCCCGCCCTCAAGCAGAGGGCTCTCCTCCAGGTGTTGGTGAGAGCCCGCTGTGCCTGCCCAGGGGCTGCAGGGCAGAGCCCGGGATTGTGCTAAATGACAGCAGGGCCAGATGTGGAAGGGCTGCTGCCCAGAGCAGAGGCTGAACGAGGAGAGGGGCTCTGGGCGCTCTGGAGACTCCAGGGGGGCGAGAGGCACCACAAACTGGGCGTGACCTTGCTTTTCTGGAGGGACAAAGGCAGTACAAGCCACTGGCATCCTGACATATGGCCCCACCCTAATACAGGCACACAGAGTGATGTCCAAGGAAGAAATGACCCAGCTGAGAAACCCGCCCGGAGCCACGCCAGCGCCTGACCAGCCAGAGCACGATGATAACCAGTCATGCCCCTTCCATGAAAGTCAAACTCAGTTGACCCTCAGATCCAACAGATCCTGGATGCAAACGTTCACCATGAGACAAGGAGCAGTGGCAGGCCTTGGTCATGCCCAAGGGTAATGGGGAAAAGGCCGCTAGAGGTGCAGGAAGCTGGGTAACTGGGCTCATGGGCCTCTCAGGCCCCCCCCACAGGCTGCGCTGACCCCAAGGCCGGCCTGGCAGCTGGTACCTGCTGGAAGTAGGCAGCAAAGCGGTGCAGGTACTGGTCATAGGGCAGCATGGCATGCGTCTCACACCCGAAGAAGTTGATGTACCAGATACCCAGCAAAGCCAGCAGGACAGGGGCGTTCTTCTCCAGGGGTGCTGTGCGGAAGTGCTGGTCCTAAAACGAGAGCGGGTGGGTGAGCGCCAAGCAGCTGCTCGGGAGGGAGAGGGGAGGGCGCTGGACTAGCTCTCCGTCTCTGGCCAGCCTTGGCAGAGAACACGAGCCTCTGCACTTACCATCCAGTGAGCCCCCGAGAGCAGCTGCTCGAAGTTGTCAAATCCTGGGACACAAAAGCAGCGTCAACAGAAGTGGCCATGCCCTCAGCCCTCCCGGCAGTGGGCGCGGCTTCTTCTGGAACCGGGGAAAGGCTGGACGTGGAGCCAGAAGAAAGGGGACCTGCAAGGAACTGGAGCCTCTCTAACCAGAAAGCCTCTCTAGCCAGAGCCGGCTCCGAGTTGTGAGTGGCACAGAGAATGGCCAACCTGCAAACCCCAAAGAAAACCCAGTCCATCCTTCACGACCTGAAAGAAAGGCACCAGCCAAGGGAGGCGAGGCCAGCGGCCTGTGGGGGCAGGAAGATGCTCACTGATACGAGACCACCCAGCCTGAGGTTTTCAACATCGTCTCCCAGGCCGTAAACACACTCACCCACGTGCAGAGCAATTGAGAGTCCAATGGCTGACCACAGCGAGTAGCGTCCTCCTACCCACTAAGAGAGACAGGAAAAGATGCTGAGGAAGGGTTGGCACACCTCCCCCTCCCTCCTGCCACCAAACATGCCCCCTTCGAGCAGTGCTCTTCCTCAGGCGCAGCCCAGAGGGCCCGGGCCCAACCCACCTCTGGCCACGTGCTGGGACTAATCACAAGACCTTGCCATGACTGGCACCGTCTTCTCAGACACCAAAAGACCCAGTCAGTGCCTTTTACCTGTGCCAGCTCCAGCCTCTTCAAACACCGACAGACTCAGCACCTCATACCTGTGCCAGGCCCGGCCTCCTCAGATGTAGACAACCCCCACGCCTCATACCTGTGCCTTGGACACTGACAGATCAGAATCTTATCCCTGTGCCTGGCCGTGCCTCCAGAGACACCAACATACCCAATGCTGCATACCTGTGCAAGGCGTCTTCAAATACTGACGGGCCCTGTCTCATACCTGTGCCAGGTCCCACTTCCTCAGACACCAACAGGCCCAGGGCCTCCCACCTGTGTCCAGCCTCTGCGAGCACTGACAGACGCAGCACCTCTTCCCTGTGCTTAGCTCACCTGCTTGGACGACTGACAGATCACAACCTCATGCCGGTGCCGTGCTCTGCATCCTCAGGCTAACGGGTTCGGCTCCTCACACCTGGGCCCGAGCACGCTCCCTTGAACAATGACAGGCCCACACCACCTGCCTGGCCTTGGCCCCACCTCTCAGATACTGGAGACTCGATGCCTCAGACCTGAGCCCGGCCTTGCCCCTTCTGACAACTGACAGACCCAGCACCTCCTACCTGTGCCTCACCTGCCCCTTGAGATACTGACAGGCCCCATGGCTCATACCTGGACTTCCCTGATCACCTGAGCTTCAGTCCCAAGACGCACAGTGTACCTTTTCAATGTGCCACTGCAGACTCCACTTTGTATCACCAGAATCCTCCGAACTCCATTCCCATCTTCCTAACAACTCTTTATGGAGCCCCTAGCACATGCCTAGCATAGGGAATGGAAACAGTTCACAGGAGAGAAAGAGGTAAATGGAACGATCGTGCTAATAAATGTGATAAAGAGATTTGAGAGTGTGGGAGAAAGGAAATACAGTACAGATAGCAGTTATAAAAGGCATCTGAGGGGTGCCTGAGCATAGATTTGAAGACCAGGCATCACACAGGGAAGCACTGAGGAACAGCATTCAAGCAGCCAAAACAGCAGATGCAAAGGTCCTGTGGCAAGAGCAGCCTTTTCTCAATAGTGAGAGAATTAATCTCCACAGAAAATGCTTCCAGTGACTTCTCACTCTTCCAAGGACAGTCCAAGGCTAGTACCCTTCTAGATGCAAAGGCCAGGTGCTAATCTGATTACAGTCGATGGATGCCTTGAGGCACTACGGCTTAATTCTCCACCAGAAGCCCACTGAGGTAGGCTGGCCAGGAGGAAGCACAGAACCATCTAGAAGATGAAGGAAGGAATGGGGACTGGAGGGGAAAAGCTGAGAGGCAAGGCTGGTGAAGAAAGAAGTCAGAATGGGGTGCAAATGGAAGCAGAAAACCACCCGGGACCCGCAGTGGTCACCCAGAGAATGATGCTGCCTGTGGGGTGCAGATTCGGCGGGTTCGACCGAACAGGAGGAACAGGGAGGGTGTGAGAACAACTGTGGCCCGGAGGTTCTGCCTCAGGTACTCAGGTAAACGCGGGGGCCTTCGGTGTGGGGGAACCTTACCTCGCAGACACAGTTCCACTGGCCACACCATGCCTGCCACAGGCTCTCAGACATCACCAAACAGATTCCGTTCCAGAAACCGGGCTGAGCAGACAGCCAGCACTCAGACAGACAGATTCCAGGCTGCTGACCATGGCTGAGGCCAGGTCATCAGACCTCACTTCTTGGGAAAGCCCAGCAATGCCAGTGCCTGATTTGAGCCTCTGAAGCCTCAACCTGCAGACACAGGTCTCTAGAGCTCACCTATACCTACAGTGGGCCTCTCAGACCACACCTTACGGATGTAGGTCCTCAGTCTCTTCAACATTCTGTGCCTCGTCTGTGCCCCAGACCTCACTTTACCTAACAAGGTGTAGTCCTGTCTTTTCCTCTCCTGGGAAGTCAGACCCTTGCCTCCAACACTACAGGCCATATCTCAGACTCGTTATAGATCCTATGCCTCTGCCACGCCCTGAGCTCTGCCCAAGGCACCTGACCAGGATGCTGACCCGGCTCAGGGCGTTCTGTCTCTTGATCCTAAGGGCTCTCAAGATCTTGCCAGGCAGGCCCAGGTACCCATACCTAGAGTGACTGTCTCTTCCTTGATGGCAGCCCCACACTACCCACCTACCACTGAAGGTCCCACCTGTGTCTGACCCACCTTCTCAGGCCTCATCAGTCACATCAATTATGCATTCCTAGGCCAGATTCTGCCCACTCATTTTGCCTAACAAGCCCAAGGATGCCAATTTGTACCTGAATCCAGGTGGCAAGAACCCACCTAAAGATCACATTTCTACACCTCTGCCCACGTGACCCTGGATCCATGGACTCTCTGACAAAGCCAGGATTGGGCATGGGTGCAATGGCTACCCCTGGGGGGTTAGCTCTGTCTGTATTCTACTCCAGTCCTCATACTGCAGGGTTCTACACCTGTCAGAGGTAGGAGCTAGACAGCTCAGCTAATGGACCAAGTTTCACGTACCTGTTTGAGCCTGGCCCTTGCATCTGAACCTATAGGCTAGTACCCTTCTACCTCCCGGAGCCCAGCTAAGACTACTCACGTCTTCCGGAGAGATCCAGCTTTATCTGCATGGGCTCCCAGGCCTATCTTGAGAGACCCAAGTCTGCACCCTATACTCGACTATGGTCTTCCAGACAGACCCTATACTACCAACACTAACAGCCCTTGCTTGTGCACCAGTACCTCACCGAGAAGTCACAGACCTCATCAGACATGAACATCTCTGCACACCTGGGCTCCACAGACCCCACCTGAGCGACGTAGTTCCACCTACTGGGGCTAGCCCATGCTCCCCAAGCCCAACCTGTAAGACCTGGGCCAACACACCTGAGCCAGAACCACGCTTCAAGGACTTCACCTGCAGGATCCAGGTATACATATACCTCTAGCTCCCAAGTTTGTGCTTGAGAGCCATATCTACCTACCTGTGTCTAACTTTGGCCCCTGAGGCTCTTATAAGCCCCACAATGCTCTGCCTGACCTAGAAGGCCACTGTACCCTGATGCTTCAGGCCTCACCACTAAGAACAAGGGGTACCCACCTTTGTCTGAATCCAACATCTGAAAGAGTCAGCTCTACCTACCTGTGTTCAACCCAAACTCCTTAAGCCTCTTAAGACATTACACTTGGCAGATGGGTAGGTAGGCAGATTACACTTTGCCTACCTACCTTTGACTCTGGTTCCTCAAACCACACTTGGTCAGCCAGCTCCACCTACCTATGGATTGATCCTGGGGCCTCAGACTACACCTGATAATCCAGCTCTACCTTGCTGTATATGACCCTGGCTCCCTACACTGTACCTAGTGGGCCAGTTCTACCTACCTGCGCTTGAGCTTGGCTCCTCAGATCACACCTGGTAGGACAGTTCTACCTACCTGTGCTTGACCCAGGATCCTCAGGTGGCACCTGGCATGCCAGCTCTGCCTACCTGTGCTTGACTTAGGCTCCTCCAACCACAACTGGTGGTCCAGCTCTACCTACCTGTACATGACACTGGCTCCTTATACTGTACCTAGTGGGCAAGCTCTGCCTACCTGTGCTTGAGCTTGGCTCCTCAGACCACACCTGGCGGGACAGTTCTACTACCTGTGCTTGACCCTGGGTCCTCAGACAGCACCTGTCAGACCAGCTCTGCCTACCTGTGCTTGACCCTGGGTCCTCAGACAGTACCTGGCGGGCCAGCTCTGCCTACCTGTGCTTGACTCAGCCTCCTCCAACCACAACTGGTGGTCCAGCTCTACCTACCTGTATGTGACCCTGCTCCTTATACTGTAGCTAGTGGGCCAGCCCTGCCTACCTGTGCTTCAGCTTGGCTCCTCAGACGGTACCTGTGGGACAGTTCTACCTACCTATGCTGGGGTCCTCAGACAGTACCTGGCAGGCCAGCCCTGCCTACCTGTGCTTGCCCTTGGCTCCTCTGACCGCATCTGATGGGACAGTTTTACTTACCTGTGCTGGACCATGGGTGCTCAAACCAGTCCTAGCCGGCCAGCTCTGCCTACCTGTGCTTGTCCCTAGGTTCTCCAACGTCACCTGGCAGGTCAGTTCTATAAACCTATTGACCTTGGCTGCTTACACTGCAGCTGATAGGCCAGCTTTACCTACCTGTGCTGGATCCTGGGTCTTCAGACAGCACCTGTCAGACCAACTTTGCCTACCTGTGCTTGACCTAGGCTTCTCCAATCACAACTGGTGGTCCAGCTCTACCTACTTTTTTGTGACCCTGGCTCCTTATACTGTACCTAGTGGTCATTTCTGCCTACCTGTGATTAACCCTGGCTCCTCACACCTCACCTGGTGGGCCAGCTCTACCTACTACCTGTACTTGACCTTGGTTCTTCAGACCACACCTGTGAGCCAGCTCTACCTACCTGGAAATGACCCTGGCTCCTCATACTGTACCTAGTGGGCCATCTCTGCCTACCTTTTCTTGACTTTGGCTCCTCAAACCCCATTGGGTAGGACAGTTCTACCTACCCATGCTGGACCCTAGGTCCTCGGACAACATGGCAGCCAGTTTTACCCACCTGTGCTCGACTGTGCTTCCTCAGACTAAACCCGGCAGGCCAGCTCTACCTATAGATGACCGTGGCTACTTACACTGCAGCTTGTGAGCCAGCTCTACCTACCCGTGCTTGACCCTGGCTTCCAGAGAACACGTGGCAGACCAGCTTTGCTTACCTGTGCTTGACCCTGAGTCTTCAGACCTCACTTGACTGGCCAGCTCTGCCTACCTGTGCTTGACACTCACTCCTCGGACCTCACCCGCTGGGACAGCGCTGCTTACCTGTGTTTCATACTGGCTCCTCGGAACATACCTGGTGGGCCAGTTCTAGCTACTTGTGCTTGCTGCTAGCTGCAAAGACTGCGCGTGGTGGGCACGTTTGCCTACCTGTGCCTCATCTGCTTACAGTTCGTCAAAGGCATTCAGTGCTTACCTGAGCTTAACCGACTCTTTAGATTTCACTCATTGGACCCAGTCTAACTTGCCCTGATCCTGGCTCCCTAGATCTCACCTGGCAAACCCTGGTCTACCCACCTGTGCCTAACTCACACTGACCCACCCAAGGACACACACCTGTGCCAGATGCAGACTCCACAGATCTTACCAGAGAAACTCAATTCTATATACCTGTACCTCGCGACAACTCCTCAACCTGACAGGACAGGCAGAGACGCAGTTCTACCTGCCAATCTCGATCTTACCTGAAAGATCCAGATCCACTCACTTGTACCCGACCCCAGCTCCTGCGACCTCACCGACAGACCTTGCTCTACTCACCTGCCTTCACTTCACATTCTCAGAGGTCATCTAAGAGGTTCAGTTTTTTGTAGATGAGTCTAACCCTGGCTCCCCAGGCCTTACCTGCAAATCTGCTCTACCTTCCTGTGCCTGAGCTCACCTGTGAGACAGTTGAAAGAGCCTAGCCATGGCTTCTCCGGTCACCCTGCCTCCACTCACCCTTGGTTTCACAGACATTACTTGACAGACTCAGCTCCACCCAGCTGTGCTTATTCCCAGCTACTCAGAAGTACAATATAGACCAGGGCCTTGACCTTACCTGTTCAAGACCCCAAAATACTAATCTACGTATCTCACCTCAACTCCTCCGACCTTACCTGACAGGCCCACTTCACACACCTGAGTGGGACCCAGAATTCACAAACCTTCCACACGGATGTAGTTCCACACCCCTTTGCCTGACTCCAGCTTTCAATCTTTTCCCAAGGGACCCGGGACTGCCGACCTCTTCGGTGTGCAACTCCGGCACTGCCTAGCCCGCACCTGAGGACCAAGTTCTGACCTCGTCCTCGCCACGGTCTCACCTCCGTCTCTGCCTTTCTTTGGCTCCAGGGTCCTTACCTGACCAATCCCGTTCTACCTAAATGTGCCTAATCTTGGCTTCTCGGGCCTCCTTAAGACACCTAGTTATACACACCCTGCCTCAATCCAGTTGCTGAGACCTGAGACAGATGTGGCTCTACAGACCACCCTGGCAGACTCCACGGTCACCCCTTAGTCGCAGTTTTGTTTCCTGCGATTTCAGCTACCCACGGTCGACCATACAGCAGAAATGTTAAATGGAAAATTCCAGAAATAAACAATTTACAAGTTTTTAACTGCACACTGTTCTGAGTAGGGTGATGAGATCTCATGCTCTGTCTCACCCAGGATGTGAAGCATCCCTTTGTCCAGCATAACCACACTGCAGAGACTCCCTGCCCGTTCGCCACTTGTAGCCATCCAGGTTACCAGATCGACTGTCATAGCACCAGGGTTCTTACGCTCGAGTCACCCTTATTTTACTTAACAATGGCCCCCAAAGCAATCGAGTGATGCCTATAATTCAGGTATGCCAAAGAAGCCATAAAGTACTTCCTGTAAGTAAAAGGGGGAAATTCTTCACTTAATAAGAAAAAAAAATGCATGCCGAGGCTACTAAGTGCTACAGTAAGGACAAATCTTCTATCCATGAAGTCATGATGAAGAAAACAATTGTGAAGGGTGAGTGTCGTACGATAAGGTATTTTGAGAGAGAGACCACATTCACATAACGTTTGTATAGTATATTGTTATAATGGTTCTATTTTATTACGGTTAGTCA
The DNA here is from genome assembly GCA_004027735.1 of Carollia perspicillata. Lineage (NCBI taxonomy): Eukaryota > Metazoa > Chordata > Mammalia > Chiroptera > Phyllostomidae > Carollia > Carollia perspicillata. Next base: position 13,662 of record PVKM010028523.1, read on the forward strand.
TCGTAAGTTACTGTTACTAATCTCTCACTCTCCCTAATTTATAAATTAAACTTTATCATAGGTATGAATATATAGGAAAAAACAGTACATATAGGGTTTGGTACTACCCAGTTTCAGGCATCCACTGGAGGTCCTGGGACGTATCCCTTTCCATAAGGGGGGATTGCGGTACCAATCTAACCTGACCAGACAATTCCCGCAGAACTGGCAGACTCCTGGCTGCTTACCTCGGCCTAAGAGAAAGGTAGTGAGAGCCCGCTGTGCCACACAGAGTGTCTGAGGGACTTGCGCCTCAGACATACCTTGCAGACAAAGGTCTCTAGACCCTTATCTGCCATGAGCCTCCCAGACCATGACGTACGCATGCAGCTCCTCAGCTGTTCACCTGCCTGCTCTTTCCCAGACCTAACTCTTTGTTCCTCACCTTTTACCACCAGGTGTGCTCCCACCTCTCTTGCATGTGGACTCCTCAAACCCCAGCCCAGCCAGACTCTGTGCCACGGGCCATGCCTTGGCCTGGTTATGGAACCTTGAGCTCTGCCCTATACACCCGGTCAGAGAGCCACTTGGCTGACCCGGCTCGGGGTACTTACCTATGTCTATCTTACCCTGGCGTTCTAATCACTGATGCTGACTTCTCAGAACTGATTAGAGAGACCACGATGCATGCACGTGTACCAAGCCACAGATCTAAACCTCAACTCACGGATCCAGATTTAAATACCTTGCTGCAACTTGGGATGCTCAAGCCTCACTTGACAGAGCCATTCGTAAATACCTGTGTCTCCTCCAGAATTCAAAGACCTGTATCTTTTACCTGTCCTGGCACCTCCTAGAACTCACCTATGCCTGTACTGGTTCCTCTTCAGACCTCACCAGGCAAAATTAGCTCTTTGATGCGTGCTGACTGGCTGATCCCTGACACAATTTACTGCCATGCCCCTGCCCGATCCCAACACACGAAGCTGCCCCATGACCTACCTCAACAGACAGGGCCTCGCGCTCCATACCTCTGCCAGACTGGACTCCTCCCACCTCACCTCAGAGCCAATGCAATATCCCTATGTCTGTCCTGACTCCTCTGCCTCACCTGAGACACTCTAACTCCAGAAACTTCACCCGCCCCTGTTCTTGGCTCCTCAGGCGTCAACATCCCCGTTCAACAATATGCACTTTTAGTGAACCAGGCTACTGTCTGGACAGGCCCGGGAGGCCTCCACTGTGCCTGGATACTCACTAGCCAGCCGGAGCCCCATGTCTCTATGCCTAAGTGTCATTCCTAGGCCTTACCTGAGAGGGACAGGCCTCTCCCTAAGCCACACCCCAACTCGTCTCTGCATGCCGAGCAGTTACGGGCACCGAACACCCAGACTGGGACACAGTGCTGCCCTGCTAGGCTCCCTGGCCAGCAGGAGCACCCACATGCCCCTGACCACCATTCGCTCGGGCTCCAGATCCCGGGGAGGAGGTGAAGGTGCCTCCCCTCCTTGGTCAGGCATGCAGCATGTGCTAGAAGCTGCAGTCTCTCTCCACCGGGCTTCCTCATCTGAGCCACTGGATGCAAAAAACGATTTGGGTGACTTCTCGATTCTTCCAAGCATGGTACATAACTAGTTCCATCATAGAAAGAAGTTAACCCATCACACACAATAGATGCCTTAGGGCTTAATTCTCTCCGCGACTCCTCGGCTTTCAGAGCTTTCAAAGGTTACACTTGTGAATAATGCCACCGTGCAAAGAGCTTCCAGTCTAAAGGCCTGGAAACAGTCCCAGTGGGATCAAGCCCTCTCTGGTCCGTCTGCTGGGGCCATGCCCACTGTACTCACAGCACCACACCCTGCACTGGACCCCTGCAGCCCAAACCGTCCCTGCTTTCCACAGCCAGAGCCCTTCTCACACCACTGCTGCTCCCAGCCGTGCTGCAAGGACCGCTCCTGCTCACTGCCTGGCACCAGCTGTGGCTCTAGCAGAGATGAGTCCATGGGACCACCTGTTGCTTGAGTGGCCTGCAGCTCTACCACTCAGTCTAGGTTTGCTCTGCAAGCTGCGTGGCCAGGCCCTACCCAGGTGTGGAGCCTGGTGTCCCTGCTCTTTGCTGCCCTCCAGCTGCTCCTGCAGCATCTTTCCAGGTCGGCCTGGCCACGCCCCCTGCCTCTTCCCTGGCCCTTGGCCTTTTCAGATTGTGGCTACAGTTCCTGAGAAAGGTCATCACTGAGAATAACTCACAACCTGAGCTTTCTGAAGCGGGTAGGTGCAGCTCCAGTTACCCTACTGTGGGTGCTGCTGGCAGGCACCCAGGGGACTGTCACCATGGCCTCACAAGCTTGGCCTACCCTTGGTGGAAGTGGAGTTCTCATCCTGACTGGGCTGCTCCTACCCCACAAGCCTCTCTGAGGGCCTCTTGGCTTTTCTCAAAGCCAAGCAAGCAGCAGGTACTCAATAAATGTTGCCCTAACCCCATGGGCCCCTTATCTGTGCTCACTGGTCAGGACTTAGCAAAGGACACATAATTAACCCAGCAACAAATGCCTTTACTTACATCCCAGAACTCGAACATGTTTTGAGGATCAATTCCAAACTCCTTCACTTTGGGCTAAAAGGGACAAAGGGAGAGGGAAAGAAGGAAGCATGTATTAGCTGGGCGAGAACAGGAGCTCCAGGGTACCAGGGGTAGTACAGTCCAAGCCATGGGAGCACCCCCACCTTCCAAAGAACCCCAGATGGGGCAGGGCTGCAATAGCCCAAGAGTCCAGGACAGGGACCAAGAGCTTTCATCCCACAAAGCTGGACAGGAGGTCAGCTCAAATCCGGCATAGCAGTGGCTCAGCACCTGGGAGGCCCTCCTGCTGAGGGGACTACACACCCAGTATGAGCACACCTACACGCTGCTCTGGCAAAACCTACCTACATGCCTGTCAGGGTACCAGAGACTGACCCCCTAGGACATCTGGGAAACGAAACCTAAGACTGGAACCCAAGCCCTGGCAGGGGCTACCTCCCAGGCCAGGGCCACACAGCCAGGACACACCTGCCCAGCCCTTCTGAAATCTGGGTGGTGACTCTACCAATGAAGTTTCCAGGGGACTATCAAGCCTATTCCTCAGATGCCCCAGTCCCTCAGGCAGAAATGCCCTACTAAGCAGTCTGAGCTCTGCCTGCAGGAGCCAGACAGTCGTGCTGTGGTTAGCCAGCCTAAAGATGGCTTCCTTCCTCCCCCCAAGGGCAGGTCAGCAATGGAGGCAGGAAGGGGTGGAAAGAGTAGAAGGGAGCAGTCAGGAACACCGGGGTGTGGTTTCAACTCTGACACAGCCCCGTACCAAGCCCACCACACAGCCAGTGCTCGCCAGGTTTGCCACAGTTGTTACTCCTGGAGCTCCCCCACCCCCATCGGCCCCAGCTGGCCCACCCTACCTTGCATAACCTTTGGTCAGCCAGACTGTGAGACCTGGTGGGCAGGTGACCCGCATTCTAATCCCGGAAACCACTGGGCAAAAAGTCACATCCCTTCATTGGGGCCAACATTCTTATGTAAGAAATGAGATGCAACCTCCATCCATGGCCAGCATTCCCATTTGGGGAGAGGCTGGTGGCAGGGTAGCAGAGGCCCGGGAGGTCATGTGTCTGCAGTGTTAGGCCTGGGGGATGGATGGGGTTGACACAATCTCACTGGCTACCAAACCCTCACTGGAGCTGCAGAGACTTGATGGGAGAATGCGGAAAAGACAAGGACAGTGTAGCCCACATCCCTCGTAGGCGACTAACCCTCATACCCCATCAGACGAGCCAAGAGCCCCGAACCTGTGGGCCACATCTTGGCACATGTATTCTGAAAGGCCACGCCCTTACCCAGGCCAGGCCCTTCCTGGGAGGCAGTCTGGGGACCCACATGGGTACTCACCGTGTTGGTAGACAGGGCAACGAAGTGCTTCGCAACAGCTGAAGGCTACAAGAGACAGAGCCAAGTTACACAGAACCCATCCCAGGGGTCCTCCCAAGGGACGGAATACTCCCATCTCCAGAAAAAACAAGTTTCTTGTTGCTGAGGCTATTGGAGGAGCCCCACCTCAAGGTCAAGAGGACAGAGGGGCCGGAGGCCAGCTGGCCCATCTTACCTCACTAGCATACAAGGCCCAGGAATGGCCCTCTCCGTGAAGTGGGTGTGGCCGGGGATAGAGAGGATCCAAGGCCCCGCAGGACCAAGGGGCCTTAAAGAAGGGCCCGCAGCCAGTTAGATCAGGTTCTGCCACGTCTGGTGTGTCTGCGGCTGGCAAAGCCAAACTGCTTAACCAGGAAAGTCAGGCACCAGAGAGGCTGCCTCCCGTTACACAAAGTGGGCTACAAGACTAGACTCGGCCACTTAGGTGGATGGGCTACCCCTCCCACCCGTCCATCCTGGCCCACACGCTGCCCACTGCCCACCCACTACTCACATCCTTGGCCGACTGCAGAAGCCACTCCTTCGCTGTCTCTGC
>PVKM010028524.1:0-18225 GCA_004027735.1 Carollia perspicillata
TGTGAGGTGAAACCAGAAAACAGAGCACTGGTGCAAGGTTAGATATGAGGTATAGTGAGATTAAAGGATAGAAAAAAAGCACAGTTGGAGAAATAATAGAGTTAACCGCAACAATAATAATGCTCAGGAATAAAGTGAAGTGGGCTAACATTAGGGAGGGTTACTGTGTAGTATGTACAATTGTATGGATCAACAATTATGTACAGTAGTACTGGAACAACAATAATATGATAAGAAATATGTGATATGGATAACCAGCACAGAAAGTACCTGGTCAAGAGTAGTGTGTTATTGAAACAAAAGTGAAGTGAAAGAAGGAAAATTAGAATATAATAAAGAAAGAATAAGGAAAACAGGTGAAACAATGCAATTAAACAGAGAAATAAAATGAGGAAAACTAAACATAAAGAAATAAAAATACTAATAAAATAAAAGTTGTGAAAATAACAAAAAATAATAATAATACACATAAACAATTAAATGCCACCTGTATGAAGGATAGCAAAGCGATATTTGTCTCTGTTTCTCAATTTTTGGGGTTAGCCTTGTGTTCCCCATTTGGATCTGTCTGTGGACCTTTAGTGACTCCACAACTTATTGTCTCACTTGAGGGAAGAAAAAAAAGAGAGGAAAGAAAAAACATAAGCCTCCCGCTGACTTTAAATCCATTCAGCAAGTTCTACTGGTCTTCCTGGATGCCACAGGAAAAGGGGTGTAGGCTTCACTTTTCTCCCTTACTGTGGTTTTGTGATGATGGAGAAAAGTTCTGGGCCACAATATTCACAGTTGTCCAGCTTTCTGCCCAGGTTCTCTGTGAGCTACCAGACTCAAATCAGCCACTCAGTCTTTGGGCACACAGTGCAAGTCAAGCTCAGGTGTATGGTTCCACTCAGCCACTCAGTTTCCCTGAGCACATAGCTGAAATCACCCTAGGGCACAGTTGCTATTAGAGAGTTCTTTACAAAGCAGCTGCCTCCTGTTCTTAACAAGCTCTCACAGCTTTTCACACAGCCCAACTTTCCAACCAGTCTGGAGACTATCTGAGTCAGGGTTCCACCTGGCCCAACTCCTCCCTTCTCCAGGTGTCACCCAGCACCCCAATTTCTCTGTTGCTGGTATCCGCAGTCCTAGAAGATGTATACTGCCTCCGTGTGTCTCCCACTTCATCTTTATTTACTCCAGCAACTTCCAGCGTCGAAGTCCTTCCTGGTGCCTGGCTGCCCTCCCTCCTCTGGTAGGGGAGGGAGCTAGTGATCTAACACTCTTCCCATATCCTGTGGCAAGTGCTGGGCTGGGGGCCACAGAGGCCTATGTCTCTGTGCAGATCCAAGGGACCTTACTCTTCTAGCTCAGTCTCCTCACTATCTGTTTTTCAATGTCCTCTACAATTTTTGGCCTCCAAGGTTCCTATGAGCTGGGATTCCTTTGGATGTTCGCTCTGTTCCTTAGAAGATAGGTTAAGTTTTCTAGCTGTGCACAGGGAACACTGGGCTCCACTCCCACCTACCTTGCCACCACCATCTTGCACCTGCCCCCCAGCTGTCAGTCTTATGGGAGCTTCCCGTAGGTAACTGTTTTTCTCTTTTAGCTTTTAAGATTTGTTCCTTGTCTTTAATCTTTGCTATTTTAATTATGATGTACCTTGGTGTGGGCCTCTTTGGGTTCATTTTGTTTGGGACTTTCTTTGCTTCCTGGACTTGTGTGTAGTTTTCCTTCACAATGTTAGGGAAGATTTTAGACATTATGTCTTCAAATATGTTCTTGATCCTTTACTCCTTCTCTTCTTCTTCTAGCACCTCTATGATATGGATATTGTTATACTTCATGTTGTCCCTAGTCCTTAAACCATCCTAATTCTTTAAAATTATTTTTTCTCTTGCTGTTCTGATTGGTTTTTTTTTGTTTGTTTACTCTGCCTTTTAGGTCACTTATATGCTTTATCCAACCTACAGTTTATTCCTTCCACTGTATTCTTTTTTTCCCATTTACTGCCCCCATACCTGCCTCCACTTCCCACTTCCCTTTTCCCCCAATGCATTCATTTTAGATATTGTATTCTTCATTAATGATTGGTCCTTCTTTATGTTTTTAATGTCTTTTTCATGCTGTCAAGCATCCTTATAACCATTGCTTTGAACTCTGTATCTGATAAGTTGCTTGCATCCATTTTATTTAGTTCTTTTTCTGTAGATTTCTCTTTTTCTTCATTTGGTACATATTTCTTTGTCCACTATTTTTGGTGCTTCTTTGTGTTTGTTTCTGTGTATGAGACATATCTGCTACAGCTACCAGTCTTTGTGGGGTGGACTTTTGTAGTCATGTCCTGTGGGGTCCAGTGGTGCAGTCTACTTGATTAAGTAAGCTGGCCATTCCAGGAATGTCCTTGTGTGGGTTTTGTGGGTTCTCCTGTTGCAACTGAGTCTGGATTTTTGTTGGCTCATTTATTTGTGATCTTGACCCGCAGGCTGGCTAAATATAAGGCTAAACTCTGGCCACAGCATGTGATCTGCTGTGCAGGTATTGACCACACATAGCATAATTTGCCTTGGCAGAATCTGATGACATCTGAGATCTTCCTCTGGATATGACACTTGTGAAGCTTATTGGATCCTGCTCTGATGTTGTCTGACTGGTCACTGGGTGTATTAGGTCTTGGCCTCTTGGGAAGGATTCTGGTACATTCCAATATCAGATGATGCCTTTGACTGACCTTTGGCAACCTCTTTGGAGCTACAAACAATCCATAGGTTGTTGCTGCCTTTATTGGTCAGGATGTGCATGGGAAAGATCAAGCTGTGCACCAAGGCCAGTTTATATCAACAGCAAGACCTGGATAAGTCAGCAAAAGGCACTCCAACATGTAGTTCTGCCTGCCTATCACTGCTTCTGCCTGCCAGCTCCCCACTAGGTTCTATCTCCGAAAGATCCTCTGGTGGTACTCTAGTTGCATGAGGTAGGTTCCCAGTGAATTACCAGGTAGAGGTAAATGGTATTCTCCAGACTGATACAGCTTCAAACTTTTTGCCAGTGCTGGGTCTGAGGCCACTCAGCAAATGTGCCCAGGTATATTAAGTCTAGCTGATACTTTCTGGGTGCTTGTGAAGTTTTCTATTGAGGTAGGGTCTCAGGGAGTCATCAGGGTGAGGTCAGCAGAGTTTATCAGTTCCAAACACACCAAAATTTGGCCTGTGAAAGGAGGGCTGTGCTCTGGACAGGCATACAAGGAAAAATGGTTCTTTTCCTAGAGCCATACAACTCAGCTTGTTCCAGATTCTGCTGGGAAAAGACAAAGCTCAGCAGGGTGGGGCCAATGGGAATTAAGAGGATGGGGCTAGTGGATCTCCTCTGAAGAGAATGTGATGGCCAGGCTTTGGGAAAGATGGATCTTGTGGCTCTGTCTCATATCCACACAACTTTGGGATTTTGCTCCAACTTCAGCAGGGCAGAGGTACTAGGCATTCAGTGGGTGGGGTTGCCTGGCTTTGGAGGGTGGGTCTGCATGGCTTTGGAGGGTGGGTTCACAGGAAGCCTGGATAGTGATTCTAGATGATCTCCTATGAGGTGGAAGCACCAGTCAGGTTCACAAGAAAGTGGGGGGATTGGCCCCCCACTCCAAAGCAACACAATTTAGTCACCCCCTGAGTTTGTCCAGACCTCTATACCCTGGCCAAGGCAGCTGACACCCAGCAGGGCATAAGCTCCACAATGTGGGGCTATTGCTTTCCCCCAGGCTGATGCTGCATGGAGGGGAGTGATCTTCCCAAGAAAGATGGAATTTGCTATGCAGTAGATTGACTCAGCAGAGGGATTCTGGTGGCTGTTCTTTCAGCTCTCTCCCCAGAACCACAAACCCTAGGGTCTCCTTATATGTCTCTAGTCTGCTTCACCCTCTCTGTACCAGAACCCAGTATGAGTGGCTGCAAATGAAGTTTTGTGCTTTGGTCCTTTAAGAAGATGCCTGTATTTCTAGCAAACTCCTATCTCTCTCTAAAGGACATAAACCCTGCCACCTTTCACAGCCAGATGTTATGTGGGCACCTTTTCCTGGCTCTGGTGTTCCAGGCTGGGGAGTCCAACTTGGGGTTGAGACCCCGTGCTTCTTAATCAGAACCCCTGGCAGTTGAGATATCCCTCTGGAACCTCAGCCACCACCCACAGTAGCAGGGCCAACCCATTTCTCATCTTCACCCTTCCTACCAATCTCAATGTGACCAGTATTTCTGTAAATACTTGGTTATAAGACTGCTTTTCACTTAGCATAATACTCTTAACAGTGTAGCATCCAGATACTCTACCTCTATCTTGGATTCTCAGGAATACATTCTTCATGGCTTTAGTGTGTGGTAAGAGATTGCCTATCTCAGTAAACTAGGGAATGTACTTTAACACCTAGATGTAGAAATGAAAGTGAGCCATGACATTTACAAGGCAATATTTTGGAACAAAGATCACTGCCAAAAATAGTGCAGGTAGAAGGGCTGAGTGGGTGGTAGGTAGAACACAGAAGAGTACCTCAGACTAAAATACACCCTCAGAGACAGACACAGGGAGACAGCACACAAAAAGAGTCTGTCTCTGCCTGGGCCATGAGTGGGAAAAGGTTCCCTATGATAATTTGTGACCATGGGTGTGTGCCCATTAGAATTGAGGCTCTAATTTTTACCGTTGATTTGTTCAGGGACACTCAGGATGGAAGGACTAGAGATTTTCAATATTTCTAGAGAGACATCATGAATGACTAAATGCTGAAAAATGTGAAAGTTTTAATAAAAGAAAATAAAATTAGGAAAAATATAATTTAACATAATTATTTATAAATTAACAGAAAATTCCCTCCAAAGTAGGAGAAATTGGATATGAGAAATGTACCCAGTTGCTGTAAATGCTAACAAAAATAGATCCAGACAATTTTTGACATCTTCTTTCAAACCCTCGATGAATAGATGATCTTTATACTATAAAAATATTTTGAAATAATAGAAAAAAAGGAAAATATACCAATTAATTTTATGAGGTTGTTATAACCTTGATTCTAAAATCAGGCAACATGCACCACACAAAGCAGAAATTGCAGTTTAATTAGGATTTGAGAGCCAAAAGTCCTTAATAAATCATTAACAAACTGAATCTAAAGATGTGTATGTATGTATGTGTATGTGAGAGAGAGAGAGAATAACAAATCACATTCATCCCATAAACATAGTCATTGTGCATAGGTTTTCCCAGGAATTTAGAGGTGGCTTGATTTGAAAAACTATAACTAAAAGTCTTTTAAAACAGAAATAAGGAGGGACTATCTCCTCACTAAAAATATATCTACTAAACTCCTGCAGCATTTATCATATTTGATGGTGAAATACTAGAAACATTACTTTAAAAGTCAGCAATAAATCAAGATACTCTCAGCTACTATTTTTATTCAATATTACACTGGAAGTTTGAGGCAGTATACTAATATTAAGTTGAACCACATAAAACTGATAATATTCAAATATTTGTGACCCAAAGCTAACATAAAAAGAGAAGATATACAATTTAAAAATATATTTATATATTATGAATTAAAAAATCCAACAGAAGAATAAAAATGGACAAAAATATATAAATGGAAAACTCACAGAGGAAGAAATCTAAATACTCCCAAAAAATCCAACAAAAAAGGACAAGAAAAAAAATTTAGAATATTCTTAGTCTATTTAGTAATCAAGGAAATGTATATTAAAATTAAAAGAATTTTTTTTTAACTTATAGAATGGTCATTGACTGGTTACAAGTGCAATGAAAACATACACAAAATAAACTCATACATTGCTGGTGGCAGTGCAAATTGACACAAACAATTTCAGTTTGTCAGTTTCCCAAAAAAGATGAAAATAAGCATATCCTATGAGTCAGCAACTTCACTTCTAGCTTGGAGAATCTCTGGTGTGAATACAGAAACACCTTCATTAAACAATTTGTAGCATCCTAAAAGGTGAAAATATAGACTGATCTTCAGGAAGTGAATGGGTGAATATATTGTGATGTATGCAACACATGGAATACTAACACATAGTGGTTTAATGAATCATTTGGACTTACATGCATCAACTAGAGGATCTAGCTAAAGATTTTAAACTCTATCCTTTGAACAACAGAGCTTAGAAAACTTCAAGTTTCTATCATAATATACCAAAAGCTTGTTTTGGAGATGAATCATTTTTTTGGTGTGGGTGTCTTGTGGAAAGAAGTATCACTAATTCTGGGACATTAAGAGGACAGTTAAACTCAGACAAAACCTAACTTTACCTAAGGGAGGATTGGAATTTATAAATTGAGTTGACCAATCCTACTTGAAATCAGATCCCACCTGAGAACTAGTTGTGGTTGAGCATATCAGAATGTCCATTTAGGGGGAAATGAAAATGGGAGATGTTGACCAGTAATTGTTAACTGAGATAACTGCTGAGAAACATTTTATGGACTGCAAGGTGCTGTGCACATGCCAGGGGATTTGGTCTGATTACACAAACTATCAGCCAGAATTTCCTTCTTAGAGAGAACAGATCTTTGGCAACACCCCCTCAGCTCCCACCTGGTAGAGTCCTGTGGAAAAGCACCTTAGCCCAGCAGGTTGAACTCAATTAAGAAATGTTGGCAGCTGTCTCTGGAGCCTAGCAAACAAGCTGTGTTTTAGCCAAATGTATTATTAATTGCCTGGGTAAAAGAACAAGGCCAATTTTAGTCTCCAATTCCACCAGGGAGCCTTGGGAATTTGCATGAGAAGTGAATGACATGGGCTTCAATTTCAGGAGGTTGGAGCTGGCTCACAGCTCACCATTTCTAACTATAGGGAAATACCCCAAATCAGATTAATTAGCATGCTTCTGGGAGATCCTGAAGGTTGTTAGTAATTCTGTCCCTTGCATGAAGAAGGAAAAAAAATCTAAAGAATCAAGGCAGTTTCTGAAGCTAAAGAACAGGAGAAAAAAATCAGGCACTTTTTTTCTGTGCTTCTGAAACAAGTGAATTCTGCAAGACATTTAAAAAGGCTGGTTGCCAATTTAGCTGCGCTTTCTTAGCCTCTTGGGGAATTTAGGAGTTTCCTTTTTGATTCACTGCCCTTTGCAGAAGCAGCCTATAAACTTCTCAGTCCTAGATACTTTGGGAATAATGGGGATTATGTGACTGAAAAGGGTGCGATGTGGTGCTCTGAATAGGGACTGTCAAGATTAGAGGGTCCCTGAGTGCATCTTGGTGGAGCAATGGGAGGACACTTGTTAGGAGGAGAAGGGGCCATAGGGAGAAAGGGTCTTGTGGCTTCACTGCTGGGTAATTTGGTCAGATCCGCTCAGGTGGCTCTGATCAGAAAATAAATGCTAAAGCACAGAGTCCTGTGTTTTAGGGCCTGACTCCTCCTATAGGAGAACTAACCTAGTTTCTCTCTTGTGGGATTAATACTGTACATGGCTCTCCAACTACCTGTAATGAGGGCTGGCCAGAGGGCCTCTGGCAAGAATGAGTGTATATTGTTTTGGGAATGGATTGTAATTCCCTCCTTATTTCTTTTTAGGATTGGCTTCTTCTTCTTCTTCTTCTTTTAAAGACTTCATTTATCTTTAGAGGGAAGGGAAGGAGAGAGGGAGAGAAATATTGATGTATGGTTGCCTCTCATGTGTCCCCCACTAGGAACTGGCCTGCAATCCAGGCATGTGCCCTGACTAGGAATCGAACCATGATCCTTTGGTTTGCAGGCCCGCGGTCAATCCACTGAGCTACACCAGCCAGGGCTGGGATTGGCTTCTTGTCCTGTGACTTCTTGACCTTTTCTTTCTGCACATGCACATTGTACACAATGAGAAAATGTAGTTTAAAGTTGCACATAGGATATGTGTCTCCTTTGTCTGGGACTACTAAAATCAGTCTGAGACTCAAGGAGGTGCAGTCTCCCGCACATCAATCTGACACCATGGGTACACTCCCCTGTAAAGTGAGTAATAAATGGCACATCCACATCTGCTAGTCCTCCAGGTGGTTTTTCTTGAATATCATGAACACTTAAGCAGCTTCCTGTTTTGTAGCTCCTGCGTTACATCTCTCCAGTTCTTTATTTCACCCTCCTCCTGATAATTTAGACCTCTGTATGCTCTTTACTCCTACAGACAACTAAGACAGAGACAAGTAAATTGGGGCTGTTGATATAATGGTGAATTTTCTAATCTTTTCTTTCCCAGAAAAGGTAACAGGTGACAAATTCAGGGCCCAAACAAAGGCATCTTTATTCTACTGAGATGAGAGGCAACATTTGGACCCTTTAGTCACTAGGTCTTGTGTTACCCAAGTAGACTTTTTGGGTCATAAATGACATTTACTGAATGACATTAACTGAATAACATGAAAGAACCCTGATTCTTTCAAAATACCCATTCTACAAATTAGAAAACGAAGGGCAAGAGAGGGTGAGTAATGTTCTCCAAATTACCCAGATAGGAGGTGTGGCACAGCCAGCATTTCAAACCAGAAACATTGATCAGTTGTGACTAGGACTCTATCCAGTGACCCTTTGCTTTAGGGTGCAGTGCCCTACCAACTGAGCCTCACCCGTAAAGGCAATGAATGTTATTTTCAACAGCAGCTAACTTCCTTCCAAAAAAAAGCTAAGTGAGGTCCAGCTTTTGTTCCAGAAGCACTGTGTCCAAGGATCTTCTCCTTGCAGGCTCAGTCCAGCCCATCTGAGTGCCCAGGCCAGTGCTTACCCAGCCAGGTGCATAGCAGGTGGGCTCAACATTTAGTCTGGCTGCCCAGGACATGATGGTGCTTGTGTTTGCCTAAATCCCCAGCACCTGTAAGCTGCTAAACTTGGACCTTGTTGAGCTTGCTAGATGTCTGGACTGCATGCCAGGATGATCCAGCCCAGATGATTTTCACATGTCATGCCAGTTGCCAGCCTGGGTTCCTGGCAGGGGTCCTGACAGAATCTTGTATGTTTCCTGGGAGCCAGGATCCTACTGCTGGGAGACACCTGTGGTTGTCCACCCCCTTCTCTGTTAATATTTGCTTCCATGCTAGATCTTATGCCCAGGGATATAGATACCTGCAGAAATCAAGAGCTAAGCCAACCCTTTCCCTTTGGGCTGACACTGGACTGGGGAAGCTACCTATCTCCTCAGGCAGCCTTAGAGCTAAAGAGGGAAGTACTGTGTTTGGGCTGGTTCACAGCTCTGACAGGAAGTGTTGAGGACTTATGGGAGGAAAGAGATGACAGGAGGTCAGATGACAGAGAAGAGGCTGTAGCTAAGTCCATGTGGCAGTGGCAAGTGAGTCAGTGAGTTTGCCTTCAGATAAATGATGGGCGAGAGAGGCCCTATGAGGCAGGTGTACCTTTGAACTTTGTTCTGCTCTCTCAGCCCTGTATCCTGGAGTGAATTTCCAGTAATCTACTGCATTTTTTCAGACCATAAGGTGCACTTTTTTAACCACATATTTTTTGCTTCAAAACTTTCCCCCCTATTTTCCTCTTCTAAAACCTAGGTGTGTCTTATGGTGTAAACCTCAGACACACCTAGGTTTTAGGGAGGAAAATAAGGGAAAAAATTTGAAGCAAAAAATGTGGTAAAAAAGTGTGTCTTATAGTCCAAAAAATATGGTATTTTCTGCTTCTTGGCTATTTAAATATTCTAGAAGTAAAAACTGGGGTTGTCCACAAAAGATAAAGTACATGGTGTATTAGTTATCTTGTTGTATACAAGATTATTCCAAACATCTTTAAAGAAAAAATAATATTCATCATGGAATAGTTTCTGAAGGTCAAGGATTTTGGAATAGATTAGCTGAGAGGTCTTGGTTCAGTGTCTCTTGAGGTTAAAGTCAAACTCCAGGCCCAGACTATAGTCATTTCAAAGTTGGCAGGGGGGTATCTGCTTCCAAGCTTGCTCAGGGGGCTGCTGTCAGGAGGTCTCAATGCCTCACTGGATGTTGGCTTGAGACCCCAATTCCTTGCCCCATAGGCCTTTCCACTAACTGCCCAAGGTTCCCCATGATGTGACAAAACAGAAAAAAACACAGCAGAAGCTTTAGTGTTTTACAACACAACCTAATTTAAGTGACACACCATGTCTGGTATATTCTATGGTCACATGAGCCAACCCTGGTTCACTGTGTGTGTGTGTGTAAAACTACACACAGGAGCAAATGACAGGGGGTAGGCATCATTGTAGGGCATTTTAGAGATAAAGCATCACGACATAGATGACCGTTTCTCCCTCCTGACAGGCAACAGGCAAGGGACTATATACTGATGAGATAAACCTTGACAGAAGGAAACTGGGTGAAAGCATCAGGGTCTTCTAGTTATGACTCAGCCCCCAGAACTCTGGGGAACCTGCATAATGTCCCTCCCAGTATCTCTTTGTTCGATCCCACATTTGTTTTCCCTCTCCCTTTGTAGCCAACCTGCTCAGAAGAAATCCTCAGGATCCCAGCTCTGGCCCATCACCAATCCTTCTTTTTCTCCCCATTATTATTCTCCAACATTGTTTTAAGCTCAGAAAAATTCTTGTCAAGTTTTGCTTTCTTCAGAATTGCTCTATGTAGTTTATTCTTTCTTTTCTCCTCAACTTTATTTTCCTCCAGTTCTTTCGTAAGAGATCTTGGATGCCTGTGAAACTCAGAATCCAATCATTAATAACCACAAATCTGGTTTATCTTTTCTCAAGGGGGCAAGAGAGCTCAATATGCAAAATCTCCCCAGAAGTAAGGGGTATATAAGTGTTTCAGAAAAGGAAGTCTGATGAAGCCCTTATGTTCCCTGATTAAAATGTCTTACTGACCTTCTTAATGAGGGCTTAGGAGGTACAGGGAAGTAAGGACACAGCAATGCATCCAAGGGGCTAAAATTGAGGGCATCAATGGCATGAGGAAAGTCAGGAGAAACAGTTTGGGAAAAGAAGCCAATGACTTCAACTGGTACATTCTGAACTGGGAGTGGGACAATTTAGCATGCAGTTGGAGATGCTGAGGATTGTTGAAACAGTGGATGTGTAGATGAGTTTAGTGGCACTGGTTGTATAATGAGCTTGGTTAACACTGCTCAGTGCTCCAAATGTACAACTCAGCATGAGCTCTTACTTTAGTCAATCATCATGAAATGAGCTCCCATTATGTGCCAAGTCCTGTACTAAGTGCAGGGGATATGGAATAATGTCAGCACCCCTGTGAAGAGCAGAGGCTGACTTGTACATAAGCAGGGGACACTTCACTCTGGTGGGTGCTCTGATAGTAGGCTTGTAAATAATATTCTTTTGGAGCTTGGGGCAGGGGAGAGAAGATTTAAGAGGCTCTGCCATCTGAGGTAATCTAGACAAGTATACAGTGGACAAGCTTAGTTTCCATGGCTGCCTTTGAACTAGACTTTTCTGGTATTCATCAATAGCCACTGTAATGAAAGACAACCCCATTATTTCTCATGCTTTTGCTTTTAAAGCAGAGCATAGAGGATGAAAACTACTGCTCAAACGTCTCTCTCAGATTCCTGCAGTATAATGGAGTGACTCAGACTGGCAGCCTTCACCTTTCTTTAGGAGCAGTTCCTTCATTATTGCCTCAGAATCCCTGGGCCTTGTTGAATTATTAGTTCTTTCTGTTTTTCCCTGGATTCTTCTCTTCATGAATTGCCTCCTGTAATCCTATCAAGAGTTTTTTTTCTTTTAAGGCATTTTTCTATTAATGAAAAAAAATCCATAAATGAAGAGAGATTAAAAAATTTCTCTGTTTTGTTTTCACAGATGATTATTTTTCTTGTCTGGGATTGAACAGAGAAAAGTATAACAAGGCTCTTGTTGAAAATTTGTCTTTTTTGCTGGTGGCAAGAGCCACAGTGCAAGAAATAATAAGCACAGCTGCAGCAATATTCAGATCACAGTGGAGGCAGCAACACTTCTTTCCCAACTCTTATTTTCTTTGCCTTTCTTTTGAGTAACCCTCCATAAAGCTGCTGTAATTTATACATGTTAAAATAGACTTTTAAAATCCTGTGGGAATATACTCCCCTCTGCTTTAGCCCCCAGGTCTTGTCAGAAGATAGTGTCCTGGATCCCAGTGTAACCTCTGCTAGTCTTTGGGGATGTCATTGTCCATTCATTTCCTGAAATAATAAATATTATTTTCTGCCTTGGATTCTTGCTCCAGGTATACTTTTACCAAATTTTCCCTCTTCAACATTTACATAGAGAAATATTAGTTGCTGTCCAGTTTTCCCCGACTGTGATAAATCACTCTGGATTCAAGGAAAGGAGAGAGTGACAACTTCAAATCAAGATCTTCAGGTGATATCCAGTGGGAATTGTACTTTTTCTTTAAGACCCAAATCATGTGACACTTCCTCTTTAAAGTCTACCTGGTCACTGGCAAATAGGTTCATATTGCCCTAAATGTGTATGTACATCTCTTTATAAACACCCCTATCACACTGTATGGCCATTCTCTTTTAATATATCTGCCTGCTTTATTAAACAAAATCCACACACTTGTAATACATTTAGAAGCAGGGCTAGTATCCCCTTCTTTGTTTCATCCAGAGCCCTGGGCTCAGCACCTGGCAGAGAGCTAATGTTCATTAAGTATTTTTGGATGAATCAATGGGCTCTGAAAGACCCTAAACATTTTCTACTTTCTTTTTTTCTCCTGGCCTTGACTGGATGCCCCACATGTAGGGTACAATCTTACACCATTCACCTTCTCTCCTGTTAATAGGGATAATATTTGTGAAATTCCTGTGACTTCAATGCTAAGTCCCATCAGTAAAGGTGTTTAGAGAGCTCAGAGTCTGGCTGTGGGGTGGGACAACCAAGTTCCCACTGAGAAAAAAGATTTCAACTCTTGTCATTGTTAGCTACAGGTTAGTGGATATTTGATTTTATGACTCCTTTAATGATACCTGTGTTACTAGAGGGATCTCTTGCAAACCACAGAAGATCAATGAACAGAGAATACACTTAGCTGTAGACCTCTTGGTTGATATCTCCCCACGCAGAAGAAGAACTATATGTTCTTACCTTCAGGTTACGAGGCAAGAATCTAATCAGCTAATTCAATGTTGACATTCTCCCTTTGGGTGTCACCTGGGTTTAGAAACAACATCTTTCTCAGCAAGAATCACACTGGGGACACCTGGAGTGCTAGCACTTGGAAGAGAATATGATTTGTTTTCTTCAGTTTAGTGGCTTTGAGGTTTACAGCACTCATATGACTCATAAAATAATTCCCAGCTGTTGGAAGCCAAACAGTTTAGCTGAGAAGTAATGTAAGTTTTTCTGCATAGAATCAGCCAGAGTTCCTGTTGAGAAGCTGATCCCATGAGCCTTTTACTAGAAGATACAGGTAGAAACATGTGCTTTCTCTCAGAGACTTGGATTCATATTCTGTTTGGGTTACATGCTGGCTGTGAGATCTTTGGCAAGGAACTTTACCACTCAGTCTTGATTTCATCATCTGCCAAGAATGATAATATTAACATTTACCTCAGGATGGTTCTTAGAGATTCAACAAAATGCTTTATGAAACTTAGCCCTGGAGCATAGTGGGTTCAAGATGATGCTGATGGTGATGCTGATGATGATAGTGGTGATGATGGTGATGGTGGTTATAGTGATGATGATGGTAACAGTGATGATGATGATGACCTCCCCTCAAGCTTGAAACCAGTGGTGGGCCTGGAATCAGCTCCAGCTGATATAAAACCCCCCACAAATTTGTAGTCGCTAGTCCAATGCTTACAGTTGTGTACTCATTTTTCAAATTTCTGGAAACTTTCATAGAATGATTCCCAGTTGACATCAGTGTGTTTGCTTCTATGACATCACTCCATCTTTTCCAACATTATGAAGGAATTTTTAAAGTTCATTTTACATGTGAAACAACTGATGCTCAGAGAGCTTAAGGTTATATACAATGTGGCTGAGGCAGAGTCAGGAATAAGTCTCAGATATTTTGAGCTCAGTTCTTGTACTTGGGCAGTTTGCTACTCTTAGTTCATAATGTGAAGGAAAAACCTGATAATAATTTACACTGTAATATAAATAACTCATATCTGCTAAAGTTGTTATCTTTCTTACTAAAGTGATAGGTCCCAGGGAGACACAATTAGGAACAAAATGTTCCTGCCTTTGGAAAACCCCTAAGCACTTACCTAAGCTGTGACATTCTAAGAATGATTAACTTCTGACCCACAGACAAATGTGTGTGTGTGTGTGTGTGTGTGTGTGTGTGTAGAGGGGACACAACAATTTGGAGAGTGTAGTGGCCAGTATAAGCCTTGAATGCTCTGTGTGGGTCAATTTACTGGAGGTAAATATTGCGATTCCTAGCAGAGCTGAAGTAGAAAGGCATGAAGAAGGATTGGCAGTGAGCAGCCTGACCATAGTACTAAGATGATTTCTGTCATGGGTCTCTGTACTCAGTGTGGTCCACACATGTACTGGGGATATGGCCAACCTGAATCAGAGGGGGCAAAGTGAGGAATCTGCTGGGCAGACACAGGGCACTGTGGCCAATGTGACTTTTCAGAGAGATTTCCTGCATGCTTGTGGACTATGACTTTCCACAATATGAGTGAACATACATATACACTCACATTCATGGCTATGTATATCCCAGTCTTGGCTTCCTCAGTCTTTTGTAAAGGGGCCTTTCACTGTCTTTGCCATCCTACCTGGAATTCTTTGTTGCTTGAGTCTACTCTTTCTAGGTCTCCTTGGCATCTTCATTATGTAGCTTCCTTTGTGACCTTGAATTTCAAAGGTTTTTTTCTGCTCTGGCCTTTGATTGCCCCTTCCACCCCATGTGGCTGTTCTCCCCCTTCATCATCAGAGATCTCTGTGGGGAGTCCACCTATTTCAGGCACCGAAGCCACTTAAGTCCTGACTTTGGAATCAGGGGTTGCTCTCCCTCAGCACCAATCCATCTCTCAGTGGTTTCAGCTCATTTGTTATTTCTCACAGTCTAGATGGTCACAGCATGGTCTCCACAGTATTCTTCACCCTCTGCTCATTAGGATGTTTCACAAAGAAGTACAAAAAAGGCATTGATGCATTTTAGTTATGAATAACACACTCAGCTGATCTATCATTCTGCCCCAGATGAAATTTCAGCCTGCATTTTTCTTTTTGACTCTTGCTAATGTTGGGGCTCTGCTCCTTATGAGTAAACTGTCTTTGCCCATGAAAAATTACTTTCCATATGTACTAGGGGCCCACCTCATAAAATAATACATAATAATAATAATACATAAAAATAATAATAGATACATTACAATGTGAGCACAACTTTAGGTTACAGAAAGAACAATCCTTAAGCAGGCTGGAGAAGGAGAGCATACTGAATTTGAATTTCAGGGCAATTACTTATAAGCTCTGTGAACTTGGTCAAATTAAGTAGCTTCCTTGAATCTTCACCTATTAAATGGATATAGCAACTTCTTGGTCGCTTGAGGATTATATGTGATGATGTGGAAATGGGCCTAGCTCTTAGTAAATGTTTGATAAAAACCTCAGTTCTCTTCTTCCTACCCTATATAATAATGTTTATGTGTGTTTAATGACATCATGGATTAATGGATTATTTATAAAACCCCAGTAGGACAATAAAGAAGGACTCTACCTAGATAGACCTTGAGCATTCACATCTGCTAACATAGAGTCAGATAACAGTATTGAGGTACATGTGCCTATGTTCTGTTTGGACAAGAATCTTACCAGCTCTTTCTAGGGTGAGGACAGCGTCTTACAATGATATACAGAAAGCACCTAGCATTGTATCTGCACACAAGGGATGCCTGATAAGTATTAGTTCTTTTTCCATTTTTCAGAGTTGGCAGGAAATGTGTCCAACTAGACATATAGGTGTACACTAATCTTAAAACCATAGGGCTGCATTGTGTCTTGAGACTCCTGTAGTGTGGATCTCTTGGTTGAGGATGGCTGTGTCATATAGCTGTAGTGTGAGGCCAGCTCCAGCAGATGTCTCTGTGATACAGGCATCCTCAGCCAAATAAACGGGCCCTCAAATTGCCTGTGGCTCCATGAAGCAGAAATGCAGTCTATGACATTTGGGCACATTGTCTAGCTAGCGGATGTTTACAGAGTCTTATCTGGACACTGTCTTGAATCTGAAGTTGAAAAGCACTGCTGGAGTCTGAGTTATGTTACAGGACATTGAATAAAGAAAGAAAAAGGAGAAGATATTTTTTTTTTCAGGATGAAGAGAAAATTCCTATCTCAAGAACAGAGTGAATGGATGAGGAAAAGATAAAGGAAAAGACCATATTTAATCTGTGTTAGGGTCTGGGCCTTGGGGGAAGTCTAAATATTGAATTTGAATACTAACTCTCTTCTCTTCCTATTGTGACATACATTGTTAATATTTTTCTAGTCTTTTTTATGTCCCTGGAAATTCAAGATGTGTTTCAGCGCTTTTATTGGGTCCTTTGAAAAGAGGTAAGTATAGCCATGCTCAAATATTCATTTTTTTCATTCCTTTTTAAATTAAATTGTTGTTCAAGTACAGTTTTCTGTCTTTTACTCCCGTCCCAGTCCACCCACCCAGTGCTCCCCACCTCCCTCCCATTTCCAACCCCTCCTAGTTTTTGTCCATGTGTCCTTTATACTTGTTCCTGTGACCCCTTCCCTTTTCCCCTGAAATTCCCTCCCCTCTCCCCTCTGGTTACTGTCAGACTATTGTCTATTTCAGTGTTTTTGGTAATATTTTGCTTCTTTGTTTGATTTGTTATTTAGGTTCCTGTTGAAGGTGAGATCATATGGTATTTGTCTTTCACCGCCTGGCTTATTTCGCTTAGCATAATGCTTTCCAGTTCCATCCATGCTGTGGCAAATGGTAAGATCTCCTTCTTTCTTTCTGCTGCATAGAATTCTATTGTGTAAATGTACTGTAGTTTTTTGATCCATTCATTTACTGATGGGCACCTAGGTTGCTTTGAACACTTGGCTATTGTAAATTGTGCTACTATGAACATTGGGGTACATAGGTTCTTTTGGATTGGTGTTTCTGGGTTCTTAGGGTATAAACCTAGCAGTGGAATTGCTGGGTCAAATGGGAGATTCATTTTTAATTTTCTGAGAAAACTCAACACTGTTTTCCATAGTGGTTGTACCAGTCTACAATCCCACCAACACTGCAATAGGGTTCCCTTTTCTCCACAACCTTTCTAACTTCTCCTCTTATTATTTGTTGCTTTGTTTATGATGGCCATTCTGACCGCTATAAAGTGGTATCTCATGGTTGTTTTAATTTGCATCTCTCTGATAGATAACTGAGCATCTTTTCACGTGTCTCTAGATGGTCTGTGTGTCCTCCTTGGAGAAGTGTCTGTTCAAATCCTTTGCTCACTTTTTAATTGGGTTGCTTGTCTTCTTAGAGTGGAGTCATGTAAGTTCTTTATGTATTTTGGAGATCAAACTCTTGTCTGAGGTATCATTGGCAAATATGTTTTCTCATATGGTGTGTTCTCTTTTCATTTTAATACAGTTTTCTTTAGCTGTGCAGAAGCTTTTTATTTTGATGAGATCACATTTGTTTATTCTTTCCTTTACATCCCTTGCTCTGGGGGACATATCACTAAAAATGTTGCTGCATGAGATATCTGAGATTTTCCTGCCTATGTTCTCCTCTAGGATTTTAATGGTGTCACAGCTTATATTTAAGTCTTTTATCCATCTTGAATTTATTTTTGTGTATGGTGTAAGTTGGTGCTCGAGTTTCATTTTTTTGCACATAGCTGTCCCATTCTCCCAACACCATTTGTTGAAGAGACTATTTTTACTCCATGTTATGGTGTTGCCCCCTTTGTCAAATATTAACTGACTGTAGAGACTTAGGTTTATTTCTGGGCTCTCTGTTCTGTCCCATTGGTCCATGTGCCTGTTTTTATGCCAGTACCAGGCTGTTTTGATTACTGTGGCCTTGTAATACTGTTTGCTATCAGGTATTGTGATCCCTCCTACTTTGCTCTTCTTTTTCAAAATTGCAGCAGCCATTTGGGGTCATTTATGGTTCCATATAATCTTTTGAAGTGTTTGTTCTGTGTCTGTGAAATATGCCATTGGTACTTTAATAGGTATTGCATTGAATCTGTAAATTGCTTTGGGTAATATGAACATTTTGATGATGTTAATTCTTCTGACCCATGAACATGGTATGTGTTTCCATTTGTTTGTGTCTTCCTTGATTTCTTCC
>PVKM010028525.1:0-18448 GCA_004027735.1 Carollia perspicillata
TTGTACCCTCTCTGACTCATCCTCCACATATAGCACCATGACACAGAGACATGGGCTGTCCAGCCCTGGCTAATACCTAAGGCTCTTCCCTTTACTGTGCAACATGTGCACTGAAAAAAATATGGCCCAATGAAAAAACAGATCAAAACTCCAAAAATAGAACTAAGCAATGAAGAGATAGCCAACCTATCAGATGCAGGGATCAAAACACTGGTAATCAGGATGCTCACAGAAATGGTTAAGTATGGTCACAAAATTGATGAGGAAGTGAAGGCTATGCAAAGTGAAATAAAAGAAAATGTACAGGAAACGAACAGTGACAGGAAGAAAACTGGGACTCAGATGAATGATTTGGAGTACAAGGAAGAAATAAACATTCAACCAGAATAGAATGAAGAAATGAGAATTCAAAAATATGAGGAGAGGTGGAGGAACCTCTGGGATAACTTTAAATGTTTCAACATCTGAATCATGGAGGTGCCAGAATGAGAAAAAGAACAGTAATAAATTGAAGACATAATGAAGGAGAACTTCCCTAATCTTACAAAGGAAATAGACATCCAGGAAGTCAAGAATCTGAAAGAGTCCCAAAGAAGTTGGACCCAAGGAGGAACACACCAAGGCACATCATAATTACATTACCCAAGATTAAAGATAAGGAGAAAATCTTAAAAACAACAAGAGAAAAGGAGACAGGTACCTACAAAGGAGTTCTTATCAGACTATCAGGTGATTTCTCAAAAGAAACCTTACAGGCAAGGAGGGCCTGGAAAGAAGTATTTGAAGTCATGAAAGGCAAGGACCTACATTCAAGATTACTCTATCCAGCAAAGCTAGCATTTAGAATGTAAGGGCAGATAAAGTGCTTCCCAGATAAGGTCATTAAAGGAGTTCATCATCATCAAGCCCTTATTAAATGAAATATCAAAGGGGCTTGTCTAAGAAAGAGAAGATGATCAAAACTATGAACAATGAAATGACAACAAACTCACTACTCTCATAAAATGAACCTAAAACAAAAACTAAGTGAAGTAGAACAGGAACAGAATCATGGAAATGGACATCACATGGAGGATTTTCAGCAGGGAAGGAAATGGGGGATAATGGAGGAAAAGGTACAGAGAATAAGAAGCATAAGTGGTATTTACAAAATAGAGGGAGGTTAAGAATAGTGTAGGAAATGGAGAAGACAAGGAACTTGTATGTGCCACCCATGGACATGAACAAAGGGAGGAGAATACTGGTGGGATGGGGGATGCAGGGAAGAATGGAATAAAGGGGAGAAAAAATGGGGCAACTGTGATAGCATAAAGAATAAAGTACATTTAACAATTTCAATCCTAAAATAAAAGAATGAAGAGGGGTTAAGAAAGTTTCAGGACAGCATGAAACATAATCATATCCATATCATAGGGATACAAGGAGGAGAAGAGGAGCAAGGCACAGAAAACTGGTTTGAAAAAAAATAAGAATAGTTTCCTAGCATAATGCAAGAAAGAGTCATGCACTAGGAAGCCCAGACAGTCTCACTTAAGATGAACCCAAAGAGGCCCACTCTAAGACACATCATACTTAAATGTCTAAATTTAAAGATGAAGAGAGAATCCAAAAGGCAAAAAGGGAGATCAGCTAGTAACATAAAAGGAAGCTCCAATAAGGCTACCAGCTCATATCTCAGCAAAAACATTACATGCCAGAGGGAATGGCAAGAAATATTCTAATAAAAAGCAAAGGCCTGCAACCATGACTACTCTATCCAGCAAGTTTTTCATTTAAAATGGAAGGTGAAATAAGGAG
Organism: Carollia perspicillata; assembly: GCA_004027735.1. Taxonomy (NCBI): domain Eukaryota; kingdom Metazoa; phylum Chordata; class Mammalia; order Chiroptera; family Phyllostomidae; genus Carollia; species Carollia perspicillata. The sequence continues at coordinate 1,798 of PVKM010028525.1, forward strand.
TTTCCCAGACCCCACCCCCAATTAAAAAGGCTAAAATATACATTCCACCTAACCAGCATTGCAAGAGATGCTAAAGTGACTGCTTTTAGAAGATAAAGAAAATGAGTGAAAGAGAGAGGAAGACAGGTACAAAGGAGAAAAATGGCAATGAAAAGGTGCATATCAATAATAACCTTAAATGCAAATGAAATAAATACTCCAATCAAAAGACATAAGATAGCTGAATGGATAAGAGAACAGGCCCCACATATGTTCTAGACATATATGCTGTCTAGAACAGACCTACCTCAAAACTGAAGTTCTACATACTGACTGAAAGTGAAGGGATGGAAACAATATTCCAAGCAAACAACATGAAAAAAAAAAGCTGGGGTAGCAATACTTATATCAGACAAAATAGTTTTCAAAGCAAAGGTCACAAAAAAAAAAAAAAGAAAAAAACCCCACTTCATAATACTTAAGTAAATAATCCATCAAGAATATGTAAGTAATTCTAGTAAACATATGTGCACCCAACACAGGAGCACCCAAGTATATAAGGAAGATTTTGGGAAGACTTCAAGAAAGATATCAACAAGAACATGTATAGTAGGAGATTTTAACACCTTATTGTCAACAATGGATAGATCTTCCAGGTAAAGAATCAAGAAGGATATTGAAACATTGAACAACACTCTAGGTCAAATGTACTTAATTGTTATACACAGAACCTTTCATGCCAAAGAAAGAAGATGCGCACTCTCTTCAAATACACCTGGAACATTTTTAAAAATAGTCTGCAAGGTAAGACACAAAACAAGCCTCAACAAATTCAAGAACATTGAAATCATATCAAGCATTTTCTCAGAACATAGTGGATTGAAAGTAGAAACCAAATTCAAAGAAAACACTCAAAAACATTAAAATGTATAGAGGCTGAATACCATGCTATTAAATAATGAATGGGTTAACAATGAGATCAAGGAAGAAATAAAAAAGTTTCTAGAAAAAAATGAAAATAAACACACACCAGGCCAAAATTTATGAAACACAGCAAAGTCAGTCCTGATAGGGAGGTTCATAGCAATACAGGCCTACCTGAAAAAGAGAGAAACATTTCAAATGAACAACCAATTCAACATATACAATAACTAGAGAGACAATAACAAACAATGCCCAGAATGAATAGAAGGAAAGAAATAATAAAATAAGAGCTGAATTAAATGCCAGACAGACTAAAAGAAAATTCAAAGAATGAACAAATCCAGGAAGAGCTGGTTCTTTGAAAAGTTAAATAAAATTGACAAGCCTTTAACAAGACTCATCAAGAAAAAAAGAAAGAAGTCCCAAATATATAAAATCAGAAACAAAAGAGTAGGAATTATAACCAATACAACAGAAATACAAAGGGTTATCAAAAATTACTATGAAAAAGTATATCCCCAAAGGTTGGACAACCTGGGAGAAATGGGAAAATTTCTAGAAACATATATTCTTCCAAAATTTAATGAAAAAGAAGCAGAAAGCCTGAATAGACAGATAACAACTAGTGAAATTGAAGCAGTAATCAAAAAAATCCCAGCACACTAAAGTCCTGGACCAGATAGCTTCACAGGTAAATTTTACCAAACATTTGGGGAAGAGCTAACTTCTATCCTTTTCAAACAATTCCAAATAATTCAAGAAGAGGGAAGATTTTCAAACTTGTTTTATGAGATCATGATTACGCTAATTCCAAAACCAGGCAAAGACACAACAGACAAAGAAAACTACAGGCCAATATCACTGGTGAATATAAATGCTAAAATCCTCAACAAAATATTGGCAAACTGGAACCAGCAATACATTAAAAGGGTCACACACCATGATCAGATGGGTTCATCCCAGGGCTGCAAGGGTGCTATAATATTTACAAATCGATAAACATAATACACCACATAAACAAAATTAAAGATAAAAATCATATGATCATATCAATAGGTGCTGAAAAAGCATTTGATTAAGTACAGCACCCATTTATGATAGAAGCAGTCAGCACAATGGGAATAGAGGGGGCATACCTCAGCACAATAAGGGCATAATGAGAAACCTACTGTCAATATCATATTCAATGGGCAAAAACTAAAAGATTCCCCCCTAAGGTCAGGAACAAGACAAGTGTGTCTGCTTTCACCATCTTTCTTCAACATAGTATTGGAAATTGTAGCCACAGCAGTCAGACAAGAAAAAGAAATAAAAAGGCATCCAAATTGGTAAAGACACAGTGAAAATGTCATTTTTTTTTTGCAGATGACATGATAATGTACATAGAAAACCTTACAGGCTCCACCAAATAAAATCTACTCAGCCTAATAAGTGAATTTGACAAAATAGCAGGATACAAAGTCAATATTCAGAAATTGAAGGCATTTGTGTACACCAACAATGAAGTATCAGAAAGAGACACTAAGAATAAAATTCCACTTACTATAGCAACAAGAAAAATAACATACCTAGGAGTAAACTTAACCAGGGAGGTAAAAAACCTGTCCTAAGAAAATTACAGAACACTAAAGAAAGAAATTAAGGAAGATACAAATAAATGGGAGCATGTAATGTGTTCTTGGATCAGAAGAATTAACATTATTAAAATTTCCATACTACCCAAAGCAATCTATAGATTCAATGCAAACTCTATTAAAATGCCAATGACATATTTCACAGATATAGAACAAATGTTTCAAAAATTCATAGGAAGCAAAAAAGACCCCAAATAGCCTCACCAATATTGAGGAAGAATAACAAAGTAGGAGGGATCACAATTCCTGATATCAAGTTATATTACAAGTCCAATTTAATCAGAATAGTCTGGTACTGGCATAAGAACAGGCACATAGATCAATGGAAGAGAACAGAGAAACTAGAAATAATCCCATGTCTCTTTGGTAAATTAATATTTGACAAAGGGGACAGGAGCATAAAATGGAGTAAGAACAGCCTTTTCAACAAATGGGGTTGGGAACTGGAAGGGTACCTGCAAGAGAATAAAACTAGATCGCCAATTTACACCATACACCAGAATAAACTCAAAATGGATAAAAGACTTTAACATAAGCCTTGATACCATAAAAGTCCTAGAGGAAAGCTTAGGCAGTAAAACTTCAGATATGCCATGCAGCAATATATTTGCCAATATATATTCTAGGGCAAGGGAAATAAAGGAAAGACTAAACAAGTGGGACTGCATCAGATTCTTTCTGCACAACTAAAGAATTCATCAGCAAAATGAAAAGGGAACAAACCATAAGGGAAAACATATTTACCAATGATGCCTTGAACAAGGGTTTGATTTCCAAAATTAGAAGAACTCATATGGCTCAACACCAGGAAGACAAACAATCCAATTAAAAAATGGGCGAAGGACCTGAACAGACACTTCTCCAAGGAGGACATATAGAGGGCCCATAGGCATATGAAAGAATGCTCAGCATCACTAGCCATCAGAGAGATCCAAATTAAAATCACAATGAGATACCACCTTAAACCAACCAGAATGGCCATAATTAACAAATCAACAAATAACAAGTGCTGGTCAGGTTGTGGAGAAAAGGCAATCCTAGCGCACTGTTGGCAGGAATGCAGACTGGTGCAGCCATTGTGGAAAACAGTATGGAGTTCTCTCAAAAATCTAAAAATGAAACTGGCTTTTGACTCAGTGATTCCACTGCTGGGATTACATTCCAAGAAATCTCAAACACCAATTCAAAAGAACCTAATCATTCTTATGTTCATAGCAAAGTTATTAACAATAGCCAAGTACTAGAAACAGCATAAGTGCTCATCAGTAAAAGAGCAGATCAAAAAACTGCCTTACATTTACGCAATGAAATACTACATAGCAGAAAGAAAGAAGGAACTTCTACCTTTTGTGACAGCATGGATGGAACTGAAGAGTTTTATGCTAAGCGAAATAAGCCAGGTGGTAAAAGACAAATACATATGAACTCACATATAAGAGGAACCTAATGAACAAAGCAAACAGGCAAAATACAACAGAGGTATAGTAACAAGAAATAGATTGACAATGACCAGAGTGGTGGAGGCTGGGAGATATGGTGGGGGAGAGAGGGGAAATTTCTAATCAACAAACAGGTGCAAATGACCCACTGACATGGACCACAGGGTGGTCATTGATTGTGGGAGCATGGGTGGGCAGGGCTGGGGAGAGCAACGGGGTAAATTTGGGATAACTGTAATAGAACAATAATAAAAATAATAAAATAAATTCCCTGGTACAAGCTTTTCAATTCTACAAAATCATCAATAAATGTGACATATATTGTAAGTAGGTAAGTAAGCAAGAACATAGAAAACCTCAAATAATAAGGAAATGGGAAGGACACAAACTTTAGTAGAGCCACTCTAATGGATAAGGAAACCAGTTCCCAGGACGCCACAAATTTTAACAAGAAATTTAATGTTTTTTATTTGTTCACCACTAACTTGACTCAGATGCTTTCTACTTTTTTTTTATGTTGTCTCTCTTCTGACTATCTACTTACCTTTTCACTCCTATGTTTATACTTGTTGGTTCAAATTCTTGGGAGGTGAAACTTGATTTCCTCTGCTTGTCTTTGTATGTCAAAGCACATTATAGGTCACTGAACAGCCTATACATGCTCAGGTGGGATGATTTACTTGATTAAAATTTTGGCCACTCTCTGTTGCTGTTGTTGTTAATAAGGACTTCGCACAAGGCATTTTTACTTCAGGCTCTTCATTAATATCACCTGGGAACTTATTGCATATGCCATTTTTGGGTCCCCACCTCAGAGCTCCTCATTCAGAAACTCTGGGGCTAAGTTGCAGCACTCTGTGTTTTATCAAGTTCCCTGATATACATTGATACACACTAATGTTTGAAAACTAGTGCCTTTAGAAGGAACTTTCACAGTATCAGTGAATATTTAGTTTACATAATATCTTTGTCTCTAAGATATTCCAAAATTAAGGGGTGATAAAATGACCCTTTTCTTTTTTCTGAAAATGTAATGGCTCTCTGTATATTCACCCTGCTTAGTTGTGAGATGGGCATGGATGGAAGGAGGGCGTGTAATTAGATCAGTGTATACTTACTCTAATAGGACAGCAGTCATATACACAAAACTTCTCGCACATTCCAAAAACATCCTAGGTAACAATAATGTTAGTTTCCTTGAATATTTCCAACTGCATAAAAGTCACTCCTTTTATTTTAACTTACTGACTCTTCCTGCCCTAGGTCTACATATTCTTCCCAATAGAGCAATGAAGAATGAATTTAGATTCTACTGTCACTTACTGAGAATCTAGTATGTGCCATGCTATCTCTTTTATCTCCCCATTATTCTTTGTATTAGTCATTTTTACAGCCTTTCTATATGGAAGCTCTGGAAACATTTGTAGACATCCTTATGCATCTCTTTTCAAGCAAAACAACCTTAGCTCTGTCAGTTGCTTCTCATGTGATAAGGTTTTAAGGCTTTTTCAAAGCTCTGGTTGCTTTCCCCAGATCAGATTTAAGTTTCCTTATATGGTGCATGGTTTTTAATGTTCAATATTTAAATACTTCATATGTAAGCATGTTATCATGTAGCATATTATCTCTTTTGTTCTGGACACAGTATTCCTATTACCTAAAATTGCCCTCAACTCCCAGCCATATAACTGTGATTCTGATAAACTGATGTCATAACAGGTCTCTCTTGACATGATTTTTAAACTGAAGTGTATTTTACATCTGTTCATATTAAGTATCATTTTAGTGGTTTTAGTCATCAACTCAATCTGTCATGATTTCTTTGAACTTTGACTCCATCTTCCTTTCTTTTTATTAGCTATTCCTCCCATATGTCTATCATCTGCAAAGCTTATAACCGTGCTTTTATGTCTTTGTTCAAGTGGCTGATAAAAATGTTGGATAGAACAGATTCCCATAATAGTGCACACAATGCTAATATTTGATATTTGTATGGTGCTAAAGTATTCACAAAGTATATTCATGTACAGGATCTCATTTGATACTATAATCCTAGGTGATAGGAAAGGCAACATTTCTGTTTTTCCTCTTTTACTGTGCATGTGTTAAGAGAACATAAGTCACACTGCTACTAGTAGAGAGTTAGTACTATAACTTAAGTGTTTTAAAGAGGTTTTTGTTTGTAATTCTAACCAACTATGAATTTGAGCCTCCTTACCATTCAGCCCATATTCATGCATCTGTAATTAGTTTCACAAAGCAGGAAAGACTAATTATTCTTCTAGGGGGGGGATGGAGTTAAAACAGGCAGAACATAACAAAGAGGAAAGGTCCCCTCCCAACAGAAGGATGAGTGAGGCAAAGGGAAGCCAGACAGCCTCTGACTCTCTTGATACCACATGAACAAAAGGGGCCTTGGGAAGGAAAGTTAGGAAAGCGGATAGTTAAGAATCTGCTGATGGTGGTAGGGTGTGTGTGTGTGCACATGCACACAAACAACCATGTGGTGGATCTCCATTAGTGGAATACCAGATGCCACATATTTCAGGCTTCGAAGCCTAATCTGAATGTCTAAGAACATGCTTGATGAGGAATTTCAGTGATTGAAAAAGTCAATTTTGAGAGTAAACACACAAGGCCAGGACTGGGTCATAGCCCCCTGTGCTATGAGCCCTGACTTAGCCCATACCCACTCCTATGAGGCTCCAAGTGATGTGCAACAATGAGGAAAACATAGTACTGTAGTTACCTACAGCATAGCAACCCTGCTCTCTAGCAAACAGGAATGGGGGTGAGAAAGTGCTTGGGTGTTTAAATGTAACCCTAACCTTACCAGGTTAAATTCATGGTGATAACCAAGGAACTTGAGAAAGTGGCTATCAGATTGAATTTTAAAAAGTTAGGAATTTTTTACTCTTTTTGACCACTTTATAGGGATCACCCAATACCCTTCAGTGGTTATAAAAGATTTTAAAAGGACCAAGATAAGAAAATTTGCCTAAAGTGTTTATCAGAGTTTCCCCCCTTATAAAGATATTTTGAAAAAGAAATAATTTTCATTGAGTTTCCTTACTTCAAATGAACAATATATTAGTTCACAACCACCACAGCAAATTTGTCAGATTATTAAGTAATGTAAACATATCAAAATAAATCCAATCAAACAAGCATATATTGAGGATTTTATGTTCTGGGAACAAAAGTAGGTGCTAGGGATAGCAAGGGTTCAGACAAAATCAAATAAATTATAACATACTAAAATTAATTTAAGATAAAAATATGGAAAGATGGAGAACACTTTTCTGGCCCAGTCAAGGTGAAAGAGATACAGTGACAACAGATCTGAGTTCTGAAGGACCAACATGAGTTTGCTGGATAGACAAGAGAGAGAAAAGGCATCTGGGCCAGATGGTAGAGAGTTTGAGAGAACTTGGAAAATTTCATTTTATTGATGTTATTACCTGTTTATAATATTAATTAACCCTGGAAGTCTTAAATGTCTTTAATTTTTGAGGAGGTACCGTCAGCACTTAAATTATTTCCTTTTGATTATTTTGCACTTAAAACCTTTGCATTTTATATTTAAGGAGCTAAGCTGGTAAAGTTTTTTTAAAAAGGAAAGTTGTGCCTTGATTGAGGTACCTAACTTTATCTGCATAGCTATGTACATTTTAAAATAGAGCACGGTATCACAACAAACAATAATACCCCTGCCATGTTACGCAGACGTATGATTACACAATTTAAAACTCAATTTTATTGTGCATATATGAAGACTGATTTTTGATTGCTCATTTTTTCCCGAACTCATAACAATTTCATTCTTCATCTTAAAGTTCTAAGGTGCAACTATATTTGAATTATCTATAAAATCATAAGTATTTTCTCTGTGTGAAAATTTTCCCCATAGTTTATAACTTGAAAATGACTAAAGCAATTTGTGCACTAAAAAAGATGGGGAGGAAAACCTCTTTGTTCTCAGACAAGGGCAAGTGAGTTAGAGAATCAAAGGATAATATCTTGAAAGAAAAGGTTGAACAGGTCAAAACAGAAGGTGATACCGGGTGTTGTTTTGAAATGGTAACAATAGCATCCCTTCCTACTTGCCTTTCTGGTGACATGGTCTGGAATAAAACTGTCAGGGGCTAGCATCCCAGGGTCTCTCTGCAGACCCTCTTTAAGAGCAATAAAGACGCAGTGTTCTCCATCTCCTCTCTTTTACTTTGGAGTAAGAGAAACACATACCATTGAAGATTGAAAGGGAGGTTAAAATCTAAGGCAGACAACAAGGCGGCAGCTGAAAAGGCTTGTTCACCCTGCGGTGTAATGAAAGACATGGGCTCTGAGGTGAAAAATAGGCTTTGTTGGAGACTTCTGGTTGCCTGGAAGTTTGCAATCAAAGAGGAGTTGGAGTCTGATGTGGTTGCGAGCAAGTGGTGGTTCCTCTGTTGCATTGCTCTCCTGTGATGCAGAGGCCAGATACAAGCATAGGTGTTGAACTGGGATGTCCTCAACAGAAGGCTTCCAGGTGTGTTCTGCCTAAGCAGTCAACTCCAAAGGGAGCCAAGATTCCTACTACAAAGACAGTGTGAGTGAGACATGTGGCCTTTTCCTGCCACTTTTGTTATTCCTTCCAATAGCATTCTTTGCCATACCTCACCTGATGAGCCAGGTAAGTGTACACTGATTGCTTTACTGTATTGCGAGGAAAGCTCGAAATCTAAACTATTAATGAAATGGGTTTGGTTAAATGTACATAGACTAATCATAATATATGAATCTGTCTTTTCTGGATAAAGAGCCTGGGTTTAAACAGGGCCTTACTTAGATATTAATGATTATATATGTATCAAAAGCCAATAATACAGTTTGAACTGGTGTGGTAAGAAAATATACTGTTATAAAGACATGGGAAGATCTCAACATTAAATAACATGAACTAAAACACTAATAGACTCAAAGTTAAGGTGGTAATAGGTAGTGTACCGTGAAAGCTGAAAATTGGGACAGAAGGGAACCTGGCAGTGAAGAACTGGAGGTCACATAATCACTGGTTCAGGGCCTGGCATAGCCTAGTTGGAAAATTGCTGCAGATTCAGCATAAGTTCAGGATCTAGGGAAATTAAGTGGCACTTGAGTAAGGTGGCTTATATTTTATCAATTTGATGATATATTGCTAGCAAACTGAACTAAATTAAATTGTCACGTGAAATTCAGTCATCTCTTACCTTGTGGTAAGAGTTTGTTGTACATTAAACCATCTACCCTATGCTAAGCTTCGAGGTTCAGGGGAATCTTAGGACTGAAGGGGAAGACGAAAATATTGTATCAATTAAATAGGCTGAGAAAAAGTTGAAAACCAGTTTTGCATCTTGGAGCAGCTTGTCTTAAGCGAGAAACTCCCCTGTCCCATCAGCCTTTACTTGCTCTTTGAATTGAGATTTTGGAGAAAGAAAGCTAACGTTTATCATAGGTAAAGTAACAAGTGTTGAACAAAACTAAATGGTGACTTCATGTCTACCATGGCCTCTGAGAAAATAAGAATAGTCCAAGAACACCACAGGGATAGTGAAGAAACTTTGCTTGGTTTGCTTTAGCTACAAAAATATTTTGAGTGGAAGAGAATTTAAAGGTTCCTAAATGTTTGACTTCCCCCAAATCCAAAACAGATACTGTTCTATCCTCTCCCATGTCTTTGCTGCCTCACTTTATTCCCAACCCCAGGGAAACCTTCTCTTTCTTTGCTGGACTGGTAAGGTTCATTCCTCTCCAGCCTTTTAATGGAATCTACTCTCCCCAAAGCCCTCAGCATCCGACCTCATCTAAGGTTATCTCCTGGGGTTGCCCCACTCTCTTCAGGCCCAGTGCATCATCATTGAGCTATCTGCAATCTGAGTCCTGCTTCCACAACTTGTGACTTCTTAGAGCTTTTTTCTTTCTCTTACAGCTCCATCTGCTTGCTTAATTTTAACCCTCAGCCCCCACAAACCTCTCTCCACGGACTGCCCATCCCATCTGGAAGCAGTCCTCCCCCAGTTACATTAGTATTAAAAAATGTCCTTATTCAGTCCACCCTTCTGATCTAGTACTGTCTTATTCTCTCTCCCTCTGGAAGCTGCACATTTACATTTTATCACATCCACCCCAGCCCATATGGGGTCACCTTTCAATCCTCTGATATTTTTAGAGACAATTTTTCAACAATCGTTAGTCTGATATTTGTGGGTTTTCAGCTGAAAGTCTGGCTTTCTAGTGACAGGCTGCCGCAGAGATGGAGAAGTAGATTATAGCTATTGTCAAGGAGGAAACATATTGCTTGAAATTCTAGAAACCTGTTGTCTCCTCTTTCCTCCTGTGTGTTGAACTGTTAGGTAGAACGTGAATTAGTCATGAACATGGCTAGAAGGAAGTAATGCACCAAGAAAAGAGGGGACCAGTTGCAGTCTGTGTTAGAATCTTCTGAATTCTATTAGCACTTTCACCAGTGAAAATTCCTGGGGAAAATTGTTGGTCTTAGAGTACTAATAACTAACTTTCTTTGGCAGGACATACTCGAAGTTTTACTAGATACATTTAATGATGCACTGAGAATACGGAGTGGCATATGTTGATTTGAGTTATCTATTCATCTCTTTGAATAGCTGTTTTGAAGTTAGGTATTTTTGGCCATCAGTTTACTTGCCTATAAAATGGGGACAGCGGATTCAATTATTCTAGAGGTCCAGTTCATTCTCTTTCTAAGTGTGCATTACCATTCTGAAGCATGCTGGAGAGTAGAGTCAGAAAGTCCTTCCTTAGAAGAGGAAATTGTGGAAACAAGACTAGTATTTACACTCCTCGTTTCTATATAGAATTATCCAACCGTAACAAAGAGAAGAAAATTTCTTACTTGACATCCAAAATGACTATAGCTTCTTTTGCTTTCTATGGGAAATTGGATAAAACAATTTCTACGTACTTTTCCTTTCCACCACGGAAATTGGCTCCAGCTTATCTGTGTTCTTTTGAGAGGCCTGGATGGGTCTGTTGCTTTGCACAGTCCCCTAGTGAATCTGTGGGTATGCAGTGGCAGGCTTTGAGCTGGTAGGTGGCGTGAAGAGCTAAGTGGATCCACATAATCGTGATAAATTGAAGGGGACTATCTTCCCAGGGAGGCTATGGGAAGAAACTCTAGAAAATGGTGAAGCAAGGAGATTTGGGGCCGCTGAGCAGAATTAAGCAATTACCTGCCATTTTTAACCCTTCAGGAAATTGTGCTCCATGCGAATACCTTAAGTGAGAAGGTTTGAGTAGGAAGAAGAGACCAGCTAAGGCAGAGTTTGGTGGGAGATAGAGCTCAAAACCAGAAGGGATGGTTTGCAAGCATTTTGAAATGAGCATTACACATGTGGGATAGTGGAATCAAGCCACATAGAGAACATGTCAAATTCACCCAATTGTCTCTGGTTTCTAAAGAAAATTACCACCCATGGGCACCCATTTCACATACATTTTGTTCTTATGCCTGAAAGTTGTAGGAAGCCCTACACAATGCACATGTGATCATGTTTGCCCTTTAAATGTAACATAATTGACTACAAGGGTTTTATGCAGCAGTTTATAAACTATGAGAGCTAATTAGATATAATCCATATAACACATTTCAAAGGGAGACATTTAAATATCATAATTTGTATCTATGATATAGACTTAATACCTTTTACCATATTAACATTTTCCAGATATAATGTTGGAGTCAGTGTAAATGTTCAAATCTATCAGCACACCCTCACACATTTTTAATTTCCTTGGAAACTTGGGAGCTATTCAGTTTGATAATCAATACTAACTAGATGGGACTGTTAAATTACTTGATGTTGTAGCTCTACAGAAAAACACTAACTTTTATTAAAAGCATATTCACAATGCTTTAGTACAGTGCCTGGCACATAGTAATTGTGCCATAAATATTAGTTATTGCCAATATTATTGTTTTTGCAGTTGTTATTAGATACCAAATATGATCCTTTTCACAATTATTATCTCATTAAACCTAAACAACATAAAGTAAATATAATTATCCCAATTTTATAGAAAAGGAGATTCGGGTTCTAATAAGTCTACTATTATATATTTACCTATATTTTAATAAATAGCAAAAGCCAAAGTCACCATTTAGACTCAAAGCACATACTCTTTCCACGATATAAATTTTTATAAATTCAGTCTATTTATCATTGGAAGTGAAGTAATTGTAGGTGGTACCTAGCAAAATATTAAAGATATTTACTATTTAATGGATTTACATTCATTTTAAATTATATAAGAAAATATTTATGACCAGTAATAATAAATTTCTGGATATAGCAGTGATTATTAATGTTTTCTTAAAATATTTTTACCAAAGTAAAAATGCACATTTTACTTCAAAATAATAATACAGCTCTGGAAAAAGTAACCAAGGAGGTACATGGATGGCTAAAGTTGAGATGACACTGCAGTAAATTCATTTACTGGACTTCTCAACCTTCTCTGCAGGAACTCACGGATGGCTGAGGCACTAGAAAAATCCACTCACACACTCACAGATTAATATATCACAAAAATGTTATCTGCTAAATTGTTATTGTGAAGGAAATTCCATTTTAAAAGTAAGTAAAACATCTTGTATGCTTTACCATTAACGTTCTGCCTTTCCCCCTCACTACTCACTTCTTAGACTGATCCCCTGCCTCACTGTGATGGCTCCGGACAGCTGAACAAAGTTGTTGTCAGAGCATTTTAGATACTTAATACACTTTAAATGTTGAGTTTTATTTAGGCCATCGCTCTCCAAGAGGGACTCATCATGACATGGTGATGTGGATTAATACTTTCATCACCCCCATTTCTTTTTCTGTCTGTGGAAGGCAGCCAATGACCCCTCTCCTTTAGTGTGGGATGGACCAGGTAACTTGCTTCTAATGGATAGAATTTGACAAAAGTGATAGGTGTCTCCTCCATGATTAAATTACAAAGTATTGTGACTTCCATCTTACTGGACTGTCTTCCCTTTGACTTCCTCATTTGCTCCTCAATAAAACAAGCTGTCATGTTGGAGAGGCCCACCTAGCAAGGAACGGAAGGAGCCTCCAGCCAAGGGCTCATGAAGACCCAGCAGAACTGGACCGGAGTTCCTGACCTATAGAAACTGTGGGAAAATAAATGTCAATGTTTCAAGCTCCTAAGTTTGGGAGTAACTTGTTATGCAGCAGTAAAGAACTAATACATTGGCTTACTAAGTTAAGCTTTCCAAAGGCCACCATATGGACCCTCTCTGTACCCACAGTTGTATTTTACTCACTTAGAGAGAATTTTCTATCCAATATGTTTTACCAACCTTTATCTTCCTGCAAGATATTCTTCATCTTTAACCCCATACTATCTCACCCCCAGTTATTTCTGGTAACTCTCCTGGATGTCTTTTTTCTCTCACATTTGCTTATAAATAAATTCTATCAGCTACAAGGTGGTTTCTGTCTTTTCCTCCTCTCTGTCCCCATGCCTTCTGCTCGTGAGCCATCTGAGCCCCCTGTTACTTATGGAGCTAAGGAAGAATTTCTCAGCCCTGCCCCTGGTAAGGAATAATTCAGCTGCTCCAGTCCAGGAATGTCTACTTTTTCTGGTTACTGACATAGAGATGCTGGAGCCTTCAGCATATCAGGGCAACGTAGAAAAGTCTCTGAAGTCCTTGGTAAAGTGAAATGGCCACAAGTCCTGAGCTGAAGGCAGAGGGCAGAGAGACAATTTCTACAGTTTCTACTTTTCCTCTTTTATTACATAAGCATTTAAAGCTATAAATATTCTTGTAAGCACTGCCTTATCTGCATCTCACAGGTTGAGAGGAGCTATTCCTCCTTTTTTTCTTCTGTCACTTTCCTCTTTGTGATTCAGTTTGGATAGTTTCTATGCCATGTTTTTAAGTTCACTGATTTTTTTCTACTGCCGTGTCTAATTTATGTTGAGCTCATTCACTGAATTTTTAATTTCAGATATTATATTACTTTAACTTGGAAAATTTATTTTTTCCATATACCTTTTATTTCTTTCATCATTATGTTCATGTTCACCTTCAAATACTTAAACATACTTAGAATAGCTCTTTAATATTCTCTATTCTAATATCTCCATTTTTTCTGACTCTGTCTCCATTGACTGATTTTTTCCTGATTATGGGTGCATTTTCTTGCATCTCCCATCCTTGTAATTTTTGAATGCCTACTAGACAATATAAAAATTACAAGCTGAGTTTTGGGATTAAGTTGTTTTCCTTTTTTTTAAAGAGTTGATATTTGTTTATGCAAACATACTTGCAAATCAGCTCACCCATTTTAAGGCTTGCTTTAAGCTTAACCTTGTTTATTAGTTTAGGCCTAGGGTACCCTTTACTGTAGATGTTTTGTTTGTTTGTTTGTTTGTTTGTTTCTACCCCTGCTACTGAAACAGGAACCTTCTGGGATCTCCACTAAATGCTCTAATAAGGATCATCCACTATGGTTGATTGGAAATCAAATGATTCCCAAACTTGTGTTATCTTTGGGAATTGTTCAGATTACAACTCTTTATTAGGTGGTTTGTTGTTGTTCTTGTTATTTTTTAAGTGGTTGTTCTTTTCCCACTCTCATTAAGATCTATTTATACACACTTAGCTTACACTCAGCCAAAGCATCAAGGAACATTCATGCAACTTCTGCATATCCTTATCTAAATAGCTCCCTCTTCTCTGGTACTTACCCTGCAAAGTCCAGCCACCCTGGTTCCCTCAGTCTCATTTATGGCCCCTGAAATAAGCAAAATTATTGTGTTCCTTCTGGATTTCTCTTTCCTGTGCTTTGCAATCCTATGGCACACATCATTTGTTTACCATTTCTCAAGGGTTAAAGTCTTGCCTATTGTCTAAAAATAGCTGTTTGCCATTTTGTACAGTTTTATACTTTGTAAGTTTTTCAGTTGTTTCAGTAGAACAAAATCCTGCCCACTTCGTTCCCAAACAGAGCTTCCTTGTGTCCTAATATCTTGAAATAAATGAAAATAAATTGATTTATTGATCTATACTTCTCTTCAGAATAAGACCTAAGTTCACTGGGATTTAGCTGAAAGGTGACAGGCACCCAGTTGTACTCAGAATCCACTTTTCCTTTTTAGAAAATCCATCATTAGTTCAGGGGTTCTGCCTCCTTCTTCCTTCCTTTAGAATTAGTCATCACTTAAGAATCTTTGATTACTCTCGCACATAATGTTTGTCAGGACAGTGCCATCAGACTGCCTGCATCTAAGCACTGGCTATACTTAGGCTGAGGAGTACCAGCCTTACCCCTCACTCTTCATGCAGTTATGAGATTCACTTGCTCCAACACTCTGGCTCATTCTTCCTCCCTCTGAATATTCCAGAGAGGCCAGAGAACTCCTTGTTTTCAATTATTTTCCTTAAAGATATGCTTTTAAGAGATGACCAGTTTTTGAGGTTCATCTCCTGTTTATATCTTTGGGAAACCATGCTGCTTAAAGGAAGGGTTCTTAAATGTTAGAAGGCGAAAGAATCATATGGACAGCTATTAAAGGTTCCTATACAGGTAACATTTATTTTTCCAATATTGAATCAGATCTGACATTGAATCCCTTTATTTCCTAAGGCTAATGAGAAATTGATTTTTCTGTCATTAATTGGGATTCTTCCCTTCAGGGCATGAAATTATTCAAAGCATAACTTTTAGGAAGATAACTCTGGTTTTTGAAACCACATACGATGGTTTAATTTTCTAAGACTGCATGATTCCTAAAAGGAAATAGTCCTGTGGCTTTGTGTCACATTTACACAGAAGAGTCTTTGTCACACCTGGAAGAAGCTATACTCACGTGGTTGCCCTCCAGAAATGCACCATGCAACTAGTTCCCTTCCAAGATCTTCTATCTCCCTAGGCTCTGTCAAGGGGTAGTGTAAGCACTCCTGGGTTTTGCAGGGCCCTTCTCTCCTGGTCTTCAGGAAGGTTTTCTGTGTCTGTTTGCCCTTTTTTCACCGGGGACGTGCCTAACTCCTCAAAAGTGTTATATTACTTTCCATCTTTCTCAGACACAGGTGTTGAGGTGATGGTAGCAATGTCCCCATACTTCCATTAGTCCTGGTGTTAAGAGGACACTAACATCTATGTCCTTAAAACAGAAAAAAGAATTACAAAAAGAAACACACACACACAAGGTAATGTCTCAGTAACTTACCTTGCCATATATTACTTTTCTTGTTCTAAGTTCAGTAACCTTCTGGTGGTCTCACACACAATTATTATGCTATGTTTTCTAAATAATTTTAGCTATAAGATAAAATATACATAATTTTGAAGCTTACATTATTTTAACTTTTATAATATGTATGTCTACAGCTTGCTACACATCTCAAAGAAAATGATTTCCATTTGCTCAATGGGGATAGAGCCTGAAGGAGAAAGACAGACAAGGGTAAATTTGCAAGAAATTGAAACATCTGATGATTTGGTGCAAAAGAGCCAAAAGATCTCCTAATGTGGCAGGTTTTTTATTTTAGCAAATGTGCATTTAGTGTCTACTATGGGTGTAATGCGTAGCATACTATTTTAAGTATTGTAGATGCTTGCATTTCACAGACTTTTTTTTTATTGCATTATGCATGCCTCCTACTTTCCA
>PVKM010028526.1:0-18224 GCA_004027735.1 Carollia perspicillata
TTTGGAAATTTAGCTCAGTTAAACCTGGGGGAAAGGGCAATTTTTAAAGACTACGCATATGCTCTTCACAGTGGAAATATATTCTCAGAAGCCCATACAAGTGGAATACCAGCTTCCTGTCACCACCACTCCCTCATAAGGATCACTGTTTCAGTGCTAAACAGATACAAATGCATGTGAAAGTGTCCTTCAGGCATGCTGGTTGAGAATCACTGGACCAGATGACCCCTTAAGTGCCCCCCCTTTCACACCACACCATACCATCCCTTTCCCCCAATATCCACTATGTGCTCTGATTCTATTCTTATTCCTAACTAAGCTTTCAATATAACAGTGCAGCTCCCACCTTGTGAGGGTAGTATGGCTCTTCTGGAGGTCCTCAGGGCTACTAATTCGTGTCTTGGAAGGAAACTAACCAACAGTGGACAAAGGAATCTGAAAGATTTCAGCACCTGCTCCACAGGGAAGGGATAGAATTACTGGGTGCTACTAACTTGGAAAAATAAGTCAGAAGATCTCTCAGAAGTAAAGGCATGCCAATCCATTCAAATAACAACTGTAAAAATGGTGTGAGTATGTGTGCTCTGGGAAGGGCAAGGTACAGAGAGGAAATTTCAAATTGCAGAGCTGTCCTGGAAGTTCTTATGCTTTAGAACTTCCCCACTTGGTCTAAGCTTCAAGTAAAGCTTGCATGGAGGTGAGAAGGTAGGACAGAAAGGGTGGAAATGATCATTCCTATATTTATAGAGATTTTAAGCTGATCTACTCTTAAGAAACATATTGTACACAAAAATATGAAAATGTATACAGAGTTTCATGAAACTCTACAAGGCCTAATTGTCAGAACAAATGTTTACTGGATTAATTTTTAAAATACAATCCCAACACTGTTATAATCTAGGGCAGGGGTATCAAACTCATTTTCACTGGGGGCCACATCAGCTTTGCGATTGCCTTCAAAAGGCTGAATGTAATTTCAACTCCTCAACAGTTAAGGAGTAGTTACATTTATACAGTCCTAAAATTATTCCGGCTCTTTGAAGGCAACTGTGAGGCTGATGTGGCCCTAACTGAAAATGAGTTTGACACCCCTGATCTAGGGGAAGCATTTTCTTCTCAAGTCATGTTCGGTATACAATGGGAAGCCAATTATCACCCCAGAACATTTTTCAGTGAAAAATGTGTCACACCTAAGGATGCCTAAGGCTTAAACATGTTTAAAGTCCTTACATCACTGTTTTCTCTTATTTCTACCACCTAAATAACCATCAATCCAAACCAAGATCAGTTTTACTATTTTATATCCTTAAAGTGTCACTGACACTTGGACAAAGAAAACTGTGGCAAAGGACAAGGCATCTCTTTTCTTTCTTTAATGCCCATACAAGCTTTTCCTGAAAACAGAGTATAATAATCGGATCCTGAGAGGTGAAAAAATGAGGAAATACGCACTAGTACTAATTGAGTGAGGCTGAATTTAGTTTTTGAATCAAGTTAACTCAGAAGTAATTCTAACTAAAATTAACCAATATGGAAGTTTTTAGAATTTCTAGGAATGTGTTTTTCATCAATGAAAGGAAATAATTTACATTTACTAGATGTAAGTACCTTGCAGACAAAAGCTAGGTCTTATTCATCTCTCAGTTTCTGCTAGAAATTAGCATATTAATTCACCTTTCTATTCAACATCACCTGACACAAAGTAGACATCCAATAAATGTTCACCAAATACACATATTAGCATATTATTTGTTTGCAATTGTCTACTGCTGAGAATGCTTTAAACTGGTTGTATAGATAGGCTAAATACCAACCAGACAGCTTTAAAAAATTGATTAGGAAGCTTTTAATTTCTTAGATAATGGTTATTTTTGTAGCCCTAAAGAATATGGATGAAAATTTAAAAGATTTATCCTTGTGACAAAAGAAGTGACATTTCCCTTTATATACACAAGAAAAAACTTTCCCAGACCTTCTTCTGTGTAATCAAACACTTTCAAGTGGCTAAAAACATTCCAAAGAGCCTAGGCTGTCTGAGCATCAGAGCAGAAGACAGCTGGGGACATGGTTTTGAGAATCATGAGACTTCTGGCCAAGATGGAGGCATAGGTAGATACACTTTACCTCCTCACACAACCAAAAGAAGGACAACAACAATTTAAAAACAACAACAAAAAAAAACCAATCAGAACTGAAAGAAAATCGAACTATATGGAAGTCCAGCAACCAAGGAGTTAAAGAAGAAACACTCACTCAGACCAATAGGAGGGGTGGAGACAGGCAACCTGGCAGAGAGGACTTGTGGCAAGGTGGTGGCTTGTGGACTGGGCAGTCCCACATTCGAGTACAGATAAACCTGGAGGAACAACTAGGGAGTGTGATATACCCTGCAACCCAGGACTCCAGTGCCAGGAAATAAAGCCTCAAAGCCTCTGACTGTAAAAACTGTGGGGGTTGAGGCAGCAGTGGGAGAAACTCCCAGCCTCACAGGAGAGTTCATTGGAGTGACCCACAGGATCCTAGAACATATACAAACTCATCCATGTGGGAATAAGCACCAGAAGGGCTCACTTTGCTTGTGGGTAGTGGGGAAAGTGACTGAAAACCCCAGAGAGCAGAACAAGCAGCACTGTTCCCTCTCAGACCCCTCTCCCACATACAGTGCCACAACACAGTAACCTGGGTTGCCCCACCCTGGTGAACACTTAAGGCTCTGTCCCTTACTACAGAGCAGGCACGCCGAGAAAAAAAATGGTTCAAATGAAAGAACGGATCAAAGCGCCAGAAAAAATACAACTAAGCAATGAAGAGATAGCCAACCTATCTGATGCACAGTTCAAAACACTGGTAATCAGGATGCTCACAGAACAGATTGAGCTTGTTTGCAAAATGAAGGAACAAATGAAGGCTACCCAAAGTGAAATAAAGGAAAATATACAGAGAACTAACAGTGACAGGAAGGAAACCAGGACTCAAATCAACCGTTTGGAGCAGAAGGAAGAAAGAAACATTCAAGCAGAACAGAATGAAGAGACAAGAATTCAAAAAAATGAGGAGAGGCTTAGGAACCTCCAGGACATCTTTAAATGTTCCAACATCCGAATCATAGGTGTGCCAGAAGGAGAAGACATAGAGCAAGAAATTGAAAACTTATTTTAAAAAATAATGAAGGAGAACTTCCCTAACCTGGCAAAGGAAACAGAGTTTCAGGAAGTCCAGGGAACTCAGAGAGTCCCAAAGAAGTTGGACCCAAGGAGGAGCACATCAGGGCACATCATAATTACATTAGCCAAGATTAAAAAGAAGGAAAGAATCTTAAAAGCAGCAAGAGAAAAGGACACAATCAGCCGATTTCTCAAAAAGAAACTTTGCAGGCAAGAAGGGGCTGAAAAGAAATATTTGAAGTCATGAAAGAGAAGGACCTACATTCAAGATTACTCTATCCAGCAAAGCTATCACTTAGAATGGAGGGGCAGATAAAGTGCTTCTCAGATAAGGTCACGTTAAAGGAGTTCATCATCACCAAGGCCTTATTATATTAAATGTTAAAGGGAGTTATCTAAGAAAAAAGAGAATATAAAAAATATGAACAGTACAATGACAACAAACTCACAACTAACAACAGTTGAACCTAAAAATAACAAAAACAAAAACAAACTAAGCAAACAACTAGAATGGGAACAGAATCACAGAAATGGAAATCACATGGAGGATTACAAGTGGGGGAGTAGGAGGGGGAGAGAGGGGGAAAAGTACAGCAAATAAGTAGCATAAATGGTAGGTAGAAAATAGGGGGAGGTTTAGAATAGTATAGGAAATATAGAAGCCAAATAACTTATATGTACAACCCATAGACATGAACTAAAGAGAGGGAATGTGGGTGGGAGGGGGTATGCATGGTGGAGGGGAATAAAGTGGGGAAAATGGGACAACTATAATAGCATAATCAATAAATTATATTAAAAATAAATAAATAATTAAAAAAAGAGAAAATTACCAGTGCTTACATCATATTCACATTCCTTTTAGCACATACCAGATTCCACAGCTATAAGACAGGTGTGTACTGTTACCACATTTTTGCTGAAAGAGCAATTGAGTCCTGTCTGGAAAACAGATCAAGAACTGCAGTTCCAACCACTATTGGTGGGATGACTACATTTTCTGACTCACAATTGGGAAACCATGATTTGACATGTACACTTGTATTTGGGGGGACAATGGAATAGAACATGTAACACTGAGGCCACTAAGTCTGCTCTCAAAAACGTAGAATATGTGGTTTTCTATATTTAACAGAAATAAGAAGAGAATCTATAAAAGAGTAATACCTTTTAAAATAAATTTTGATGTAAGAGAACACTATGAGAAAACATTTGTAACACATTTAACAACAACAAAAAGATTAATTTCCATAAAAAGAATGCTTACAAGTCCAAAATTAGAAGACAGTCATAGAAAAATGGGCAAAGGATATCACAAATGATTTATACAAGAAACACAAAGGATTAGAAAATATTTGAAAAAGATGCTCAAACTCATTATTCATTAGAGAAATGCAAATTAAAGAAAGAAGAAGCTACAATTTCTCACTCATTAATGGGAAAAATAAAAGTCATAAGACTGATGATATTGCATGCTGGTAAGAAGACATGAAATAGCTCTCTAAATACTGAGATTAACTTGGTGAAACCTCTGTAGAAGTTATTATGGTATTAGCCATGAAAAGGAAAACCCTTAACATGTCAACTCTGCAATCCTATGACTTGGGCTCTATTGTAGAGTAATACTTTCATAATTACAGAGAAGCATGTTCATAAGTACAGAGAAGCAGGTTCATGGATATTCTTTATAGCATTGTTTGTGACAGCCAAAAGATAGGAATAGTCTAAATATCTACCAACAGGAGGATCCCAACAGTAAATTTCCTAATCTCTGACATGGCCTACCAGACACTTATTAACATGAGAGAGAGAAAGTTAGGGAAGAAATAGTCCTTGGTGGAGAAGTACGTGACAGTAAAAAGGGCGCAAGGGTCTTCTGAGGTGCCAAAAATGGTTTATGCCTTGTCTCAGGTGCTGGTTATATAACAATACTGCTTGTGAAAGTTCATTGGTGTACATGTATGAATTAAAACAAATACACCAAAGACCAGAGTTGGGACACCCCATGCTTTAGTAGAAAGGATTGTACTGGGAAGAAGGAGTTCTGAGAGCCAGCTCCTTTCTGCCCAAACTAGTTTGGGACTTTGGGTAAATCACTTGGGCTGAATTATGGCTGACTCACCTGTAAGTGGATATCATTATATTCTGTTGAAAGATAGATAACTGGGCCCAATCATTTTCATTTCTAGTCTTTATAACTCTTTAAGACATAACAGTTCAGGATGATTTACTTCCGTATATCTCTTTTATACATCTCCTCTTCTTCATTCCTACTCCCATAATACTGATCCAGGCTCATATGTCACTTTACTGGGCTATTTTAAAAGTCTTCAAGTTTGTCTCTCTATGTCTAATTCTGCCCCTTTACAGTCCACAACAAAAATACTTTGATTAGAATATCTTTTGAAAGTACAGATCAGATCACAACACCGCCTTTTTCAGAAACCTTAGAAAGCAGTGGGGCATGGTGCACAGGACTCATCATCTGAAAACCGAAGTTTGAATAGCTTACTGGATGCCTATTCTTGGTCAAACCATTGAGCCTCTGAAACTCATTACCTCATGTGTAAAATGAGAGTATAATGGACCCTTCTTCACAGAGTTATGTAGAACAGCCTTTTAGCTACTGATGCCTACAGTCTCAAGTCACACTGAAATTCATCAGCTAGGGGCCCAGAGTAAAGGCAGAAAATCAAATTTCTTAGCTACCTTAACTTTACTGACAGCAATCAAGACAAAGAACAAGTTCTGGTCAAGATGGCAGCATAGGTAAATGTGGTATTCGGAACCTCTTACAACCACATCAAAATTACAACTGAATTACAGAATAACCATCATGTAGAATGCCTGAAATCTGAAGGCCTAGATGAACAGAAGTCCTATTACTAGGGATAAAAGGAGAGGCCACATTGAGACTGGTAGGAATGGGCTGGTACCACATCCACATGTGTGGTTAAAAGCCAGAAGGGATATCTTGGCTATGGAGCTCCCTCTAATGATCAAGGGGACCCAGGCCCAAATGAGAACCCCAAGCCCAGCATTTCAGTGCTAGGAATAAAATTTCCATAACTTCTGGCTATAAAAAACTGGCAGCTGAGTGAGACAGAGGGCTCCTGGAGTTCTAAGTATTCCTCTTAAAGGGCCCATGTATGGACTTACTCGGATTCACTTGCCCTGAACTCCAGCATTGAAGCAGCAGCTCAAAAGGTGCCAGGGGCCATACAAGGAGGAGCTAAATTGTCTGGCTCCATGGCAAGGGCTGGAGGGGCAGCTTTCTCTCAGATACAAGTGTTGGCAGAGGTCATTGTTCCTTTTCTGAGACCTCCCTATACAGCTGGTAGGCAGGTGCCATATCTGAGTCTCCATCAACCTGGCTCACACTGTTTACTGCACCTTGGTAATTCCCTGAGACCCTGACACACTCAACTTGTGGCCCCACCCAAGTCATTTCCAGTGGCTTTTCCATATAAATGGCCTTTCTTGGCTCATGCTTTGGAATTGTTTAAAATCTCTCAAATAAGCAGTATGTGGACTTTTTGTACCCATATCTCTTGCTTAGTCATCCCAGGCCTGGCACTAGCCACAGCCAAGCTTGATTTGTAGCTTGGCATCTCCCAGGAGCCTCCAAATCCAGCACACTAGCAGCTATATTCAGATACCTTTATAGTATATGCCAGGTGGCCTGAGGCAGGGCACAGGCAGTGGCTGAACTTGCACCTCCTGGGAGGCCCCAGAGCCTGTGCACCCAGTAGACAGCTTCTGAGCAAGCTAGATTACAGCCCAACCACCTCTGCAAGCAATGCTCATGGGGCAAAATCAGCAGGCACCACAGTCCCACTGAAGCAAGTCCTGTTCCATTGGGTCAGCTCCTGTACTGCTCCTTTGCTGTAGTTGAAGTCAGTCCTCACATCTGATTGGTCTGAAGGTCAAGTCCCGCCTCCACTGACATGCCAATAGCAATCAAAGCTCAATTATAACAGGGCAGTGCACATAGCCCATAAAGAGGGCAAACCTGGAGCACCCAACTTGGGGTCCTAACAGGATACCTACTACATAAGGCTACTCAACTAAGTCTAGGAGACATAGCAACTTTACCTAATACATAAAAACAAACACAAGGAGGCAGCCAAAATGAGGAGACAAAGAAACAGGTCCCAAATGAAAGAACCACCTAAAACTTCAGAAAAAGAACTAAATGAAATGGAGACAAGCAATCTAATAGATACAGAGCTCAAAACAATGGTTATAAGGATGCTCAAGAAACTTAGTGAGAACTTCAACAGCATAAAAAAGAACATGGAAACCATAAAAAAGAAACAGTCATAAATGAAGAATATACTAACTGAAATTAAGAATAAATTACAGAGAATTAACAGTAGAGTAGATGAAGCAGTGAATCAAATTAGTGATTTAGAATATAAGGAGGCAGGAAACACCCAATCAAAATAGCAAAAAGAATAAAGAATCCACCCCTAAAATGAGGATACTGTAAGAAGACTCTAGGACAACTTCAAGTATACTAATATTCACATCATGCGGATGCCAGAAGGAGAAAAGAGAGAGCAAAAAAAGGAAAACCTATTTGAAAAAATAATGATGGAAAACTTCCCTAACCTGGTGAATATACAAGTCCAGGAATTGCACAGAATTCCAAACAAGATGAACCCAAAGAGGCCCACACCAAGACACATCATAATTAAAAGATTAAATGCCAAAGATTAAAGAGAAACAGAGAATCTTAAAAGCAGCAAGAAAAAAGTAGTTATTACCTAGAGGGGAGTTCTCATAAGACTATCAGCTGATTTCTCAACAGAAACTTCGCAGGCCAGAAGGGACTGGCATGAAATATTCAAAGTTATGAAAAGCAAGGACCTACAATCAAGATTAATGTACCCAGAAAAGTTGCCATTTAGAATAAAAGGATAGGTAAAGAGCTTCCTAGACAAGAAAAAGCTAAAGGAGTTCATTACTATCAATCCACTGGTATTACAAGAAATAGCGAAACATCTTCTTTAAGAGGAAAAAGAAAGATCAAAATATGAATAATAAAATGGCAAAAACACATATCTATCAATAATTACTTTAAATGCAAATGGATTAAATGCTCCAATCAAAAAAACATTTGTTGACTGAATGGATAACAAAATAAGACCCTTACATATACTGTCCACAAGAGATTTACTTCATGTTGAGAGACACACAGAGAGTAAAAGTAAATGGATGGAAAAATATTTCATGAAAATGGAAACAAAGCAAAACAAAAAAGCTAGGGTAGCAATACTCACACAAGACTAAAATAGGCTTTAAAACTAAGGCAATAACAAGAGACAAAGAAGGACTCAGCAACTCAACTTCAAGATATTTATCCAAACAAACCCAAAACACTAAATGAAAAAGACATACATCCATATGTTTATTGCAGCATTATTTACAATAGCCAATATATGGAAACCTAAGTAGCCATCAATAGATGGATGGATAAAGAAGAAGTGGTACATGTATAAAATCGAATCTGATTCAGTCATAGAAAAGAATGAAATTTTGCCACCTACAACAACATAGATGGACTTAGTGTGTATCATACTTAGTGAAGTAAGTCTAACAAAGACAAATGTTAGGTGATTTCACATATATGTGGAATGTAAAAAACAAAATAAACAAGCAGAACAGAAAGAGACTTGTATATACAGTGAGCATTTTAATGGTTGCCAGATGGGAGAGATTGGGAGGATGGATAAAAAAAAGCGAAGTGATTTAAAAGTACAAATTGGTAGTTACAGAATAGTCATGTGGATATAAAGTATACCATAGGTAATGCAGTCAGTAATATTGTAATAACTATGTATGGTGCCATGTGGGTAGTAGATTTATTGGGGTGACTACTTTGTAAGTTATGTAAATGTCTAATCATGGGGTTGTACACCTGAAACTAACATAATACTGTACATCACCTGTCATTTAAAATTTTTTTTAAATGTAAAAAAATAGAGAACACTTCTGGGCAGTCTGAGCTTCAACACAAAGCTCCCCAACTGACAGAAGGATGAAAAGTGAAAGGCATTCCCCCTTTGCAGGCTGTACCACAGAGATAATGATAGCTTCCAACAAAGAACAACAGTCTTTTTTTTCAATTACAGTTGACATACAATGTTATATTAGTTTCATGTATCCAGCACAGTGCTTAGACATTTTTGTAACTTATGAAGTGAACCACCTGATAAATCTAGTACCCACCTGACACCATATATAGTTTTTACAATATTACTGATCATATTCCCTACACTACAAAGGACAAGAGTTTTCACTGGCAGCAATCCCAAGCCGGGAAGATCTCTAGTCCTCTGTGCACGCACCTAATGTTGACAAGAACTATTTAACTGAGACCTGGCACAAAATCAAGAAAAGCTGAAATCTTGCAGTTATACTACTCAGATACATTAGTCAATGTTTCTCACGTTTTTCATGCTAGGTCAGGGTAATAATGGAGAAGAATAAAAATGCCCAAATTCGAAAATAATTTGCCAGTAAACCACTACGTTTTTTATAGGATGATATTTACATAAGCATTTGAAAAGAATATATAATTATGACCTGTTACCTGCTCAGACTTATGACAAGTTCTGAAGCAAATTCAGACCTTAGCATTCATCTCAGAGAGAAAGCCTAGCCCCTGTGGCTTCTTAAAATCTCTATCTTGCCAATTATAAAGGCCACTCATCCTGGGAATGCCCCTCACATTAAATGGCTTGAATGATGCCCAGTAACTAATTTTGGAAGAAAAAGGCAGATTTTCAACTTGATCTCTCCTCTTCCAAGTGAAGATAACCAGGAATCTTCTGAAATTTTACCTCCTCACCCCCAAAGCTTCCTTGGTTGACCAGAGAAGCAAAGATGTCTTCATTAATCTCACACCGATCTGAAATAAAATTCCATGAAAATGCTTCTACTCTTCTTCCAATTGTGCACTTGCACTGAATTCTCTACCTGCCACAGTGCCTGGCACATAATAGCCACACAGTAAATATTTGCTCTTATTTACTGAATAGTAACTATAAGCAGTCACTCTTTCATTGCACTTGACATAATTGCAAATAATCATTTGCTTAATGACTGTCTTCCTTAGTAGACTGTGAGAATTATAAGGACAGAGTTGGAGTTTGTTTTATTCACAGCTGTCCTCTTAATGTCTACCACAACGCCTCATGCTTATTTTAACACTAAATAAATAATTGAAGGAAAGAATACCGTGTACTAAGCACTATTTATTCATTTTCTTATTTAATTCCTAAATAACCTGTACACTTGGTATTATTATTGCTATTTTATAGGTGAGGAAACTGAGGCTCAAAGAGCTGTAATAACTTGCTTACAGTCAGAGCAAGGATTCTGAGCACATGCTTTTAACAATTATGTTATCCTGTCTCCCTCTTTTTAAGCCCTGTTCCACTACTTCCTAGCTGTAGCCTGGAAAATTTATGAAGTTTTCCAAGCCTTAGATTGGTTGTGAAGTCTGCTTGAGTGTATGTGCATGTGTGTGTGGCACCTGGTAATAGTAGTTGGCATACAATCAATATTTAATAAAAGCTGCTACTCCTGCATTGTTATTAAATCAAATACACAGAAGAAAGTGACTGTAGCTAGGGAATGCCACCTGCTGAAAACTGCCCCAAGTCCCCAAAATAGTGCATTCCATTTCAGCAGTTAGACATACCTCTTATAACTTTCTGTGCCACTTCATCAACCCTCCCTCACAATATTCCATAAACCAGCTTGCACGTGAAAGTTGCTTTGGCTTAAAATTCAAATGTAGAATAAGCAAAATATTTTAAAATTAATTCTATTACACAAGCAATTGCTCAATTTGAAATACTACAACTTGCATGGCTTAAATTGAATAGCTCTCATTATCAAGGAAATTGAAGACTGGAAAAACATCAAGACTGTCTCCTAGCCCATTAAAAGAGGGAACTTCATCATCATGGATTTTTATTTCAATAGATAATAAATGGATAGCAGGAAATAGAACAGAAAGGGAAAACTGCAAATTAGCCAGTCTCTTCTTTCTTTGTTGAAATACCTAGAGTGTTCAACATTTACACAAGCTCTTTTTTTGACCGCCTTTTGGTCTACTGCTTGTTCCTTGTCACTTCAGTTGACAGAGACTCTAAATATAGTCATAGACTACTACAAACAGTCAACATTCTGTACCACAGTGGCCTAGATATACCTACTTATTCTGATGCAGTAGGGGTTGCTGCACTGTTTTTTAGCCTGGCTGCATATTGCAATCATTTGGGGAGTATTCAAATAACAGTGATGACTATCTGTCCCCCAATTTCTATTCTGATTCAATTGATTATGAGCATTGACTTTATAGGTACTCTGCCTGTGTTTAGATCTCATTTCCTCTACTTATTATTTGGACAAATTACTTAACTTCTCTGTATTTAAATTTTGTTATTATTAAAATGAGGATAATCATAGAATTACTATGAAAATCAAATAAGTCAATAGATTGTCTGGTACACAGAGGGCATCCCATCATATTAGCTATTATTGTTATTTGTAATCAAGTATTTTAATTATTATACTTGGTGTCATGGAAGAGAAAGGAAGACTTATTGAGATTGCAACCCCATGTGAATGACAATGCTGAAATGGTAGCAGAGGTGTTCATGATTGAGATTCATGAAAATCAAATATCTTCACTGTAATGTACTACTTTGGGGTACATCAGATGATATGAGGTTGGCCATATGGAATTTATGTTGATTTTATGCATAAAGAAGTAAAAAAAAAAACTAAATGTAGCACATTTATATTAGAATAACCCTACTTATTTGTACTACATAATGGACTGTCATTGCTGGTTTCCCCTGGCTTAAAATAATTTCTAAGGATAGGACTGAAAAATCAAAAGTCCTGTTAATCTTCAAATAAACTGGAATGTTGGGAGCATGGGGGTTCTTGTCATACTTTTCACTATTCCAAGGGGAGGAGGGAATATCCATCCTATTTGTGAGAGGGGACAGACAGATAGTACTATAGAAACTTCTTTGGGCTTTTACCCCAAACCTTGCTTGCTTCTTGGCATAGGAGGATTGACTTAATCAGATATGTAAAATTAGAATAAAAGTAAGTGCTCCATCATGGTTTAACCTCTGCATTCTTGCTATGAGGTCAGATGTCCCTGAGTTGACATGACTCTTTTTCTCTTACAAACTGAGTAGACCTTGTTCATGACATAGGTACTTTTTTCCAGTGAGACCCACAGGCCCACCTTGCTCTTAATTTCTAACTTCCAAATGAATTGTGACACAGGCTATCACTCTCAATGATACTGTCAGGGTAAGTAGTCTGCTTTGCAGACTCAATCTTTCCCATAGGTAGGTACCAAGGTATAGATTTGGAGCTGGAGATGGTAGGAACCCTCATTCCATGTTCTTCAATCCATTTTACTTCTAATAAAGCTGATACCATATTTTTTCCTCACATGGATTTTTTGGATTTGTTCTCATTTTGGTGCAGAACTAGAAGGAGAAAAGAATTCATACTCTCAAACCCTAGGAAATAGCAACAGTAACTGTAATAGTAGTATGTCGGCTTTCAAAAACACTATTTAACAGATATGGAAACAGATTTTTTTTAAAAAGGTTTCTGTGGTTTACTCAGGGTCAAAATACTAATAACAAGCAGCATATCTAGTACTAAAAACACTATAATCAATATTTCTTTTATTACATGTCTGAGTATGTTCCTTTATCTTAGTAAGGCCAGGGAGTCCTTTATAGGCCCTGAGATTTAAAAAATGACAGTTGCTTTGACAACTTTAGTAAACTAACAGGAAAGGAAAATAAAATTTAAGAATCCTCTTAGTCTGAAATTGAGTTTTATTGACCTAAAACTGATTTTTTTCACAAAACTCTTTTTAAAAAAATATTTGATTTCTTTATTTTTAGAGAGAGGTGAAGGAAGGAGAAAGAGAGGGAGAGAAACATCAGTGTGTGGTTGCTTTTCATATGGCCCCCACTGGGGACCTGGCCTACAACCCAGGCAAGTGCCCTGACTGGGAATCAAACTGCGACCCTTTGGTTCACAGCCCGTGCTCAATCCACTGAGCTACACCAGCCAGGGCTGATTTTTTTTTTAGAAAACTCTTTATTAAAAAATCAAGAGATTAAGAGATTCTGTAGACAATATTTGAAATAAAGTATAAATCACAGATAAAATATGATTATAATTTTTTCCTATTTGGATGGAGTAGCCCCAAGGGTGGGCTGGGATGGGGGACACAAACTTGCCCCTGACATGTAAGCAGGTGTCACAGAGAGTTTCTTCTGTGATTTGCTGAGCTGCTGGAGTTCAGCTCTACAGATGCAATTCACTCATAGATGTTTCCCAGTCTCAAACTTCTTTTTTAGCTTGAGATCAAATGGTCCTCCCCTGTGTGGCATATGGAAGAGACATTGGACCTCATGTACCACTGGGTAAGCTTGCTACAATCATGTGATACTATTAGCATGGGGAAGCCAGCTCCTCTAAGGTTATAGATACATTTTCTGCAGTTCAAATGAATCAATCACATGCCACAGTCCTAGCCAACTTGAAATTATTATATAGGTCTAATAATAATTAGCTCTGGTTCTGCCACTAATTAACCATGTGAATTTAGACAAGTCCCATCTCTGGGTCTCAGTTTCTTCATGTGTAAAAATGATGGAGTTAGATGAGGTTGCCTCCAATTGTAAAATACTATGATTCAACATATACCACTAGCCTCTATATTAGCAACATGTGAGGCTGAACTTCATGTCTGCTGAGAGAAGAACTCCTAAGGACTTAGGTAGAATAAAGTCATAAAATCATTCCAAAGCTATTTTAATAGTTGGGGCAACTTAAGAGAGTAAATTTGCACTTTTCTATCCTGACTCTTTTGTGCCACCCTCAAATTCCTCTCCTCCTGATAGTCCTTGAAAATGAAAATAATCACACTCTCTATCAGACCTGAGAAAGAAGGAAGTTAGCATACCTTTTTGATCATCTAATTATCAAGATATGGTTTTATTTCTTGAGACTGTAATCAGTAAAAATGTCCAAAGACTAAAGAAACTGAGTAGGGCTATTTGTCTACTCTTTTTCTTCCATCTCAATGAACAATAGGCTCTTCTTGCTCTTGGCAATATGATAATTCAGCTGACATGCTAGAAATACCATACAACAAAATATAAAATGGTGACATTTTCTCTCTTTAAAAACAATCAATACTTTAATTTGTGGACTTCAAAATACATATGAAACAAAAGTCTTAGCCCTTTTATTCTGAGGTAAATCAAAGAGCTGTAAGTGTCATAGAAAAATTTCCTGGGTCACTGTCCCTCTTCTAGGTAAGAAAAGAGAAAAGTACTCTGAGGCAGATGAGTGTTCATCTCATTTTTATGTTTTTCTTCCAAGTGGGATTAAACAACTTCCCTTGAAAACTCATTTCTATATATAGTTCTTCCTTTTGTCTGACTGAAACTCTCAGTGCTGCTCTGCAGGCCCACTTCCTCTTATTCATCTAATCTTAGCAGTACTGGAACTGTTCACAATATTATCTTTGATACTGTCATCTCATTTGGGATATAGAAATTCCAAAGGAAACCTTGAGAACTGAGTTAGGGGTCTAAATCCAGTTTAGATACAATCTGAAGGTCCTTATCATATTATAACCTTCCTGGTGAGGCTACTCCATTAGAACCAAAGTCATTTCTCCTCTCTGGTTATTAGCAACTCATCTGTAAAATGAAATGATTATGAAAATGTATTAACAGAAAGAATCACCACACTAATGCAAATTATTATTGAATCAAAACATCTTCCTGCAGATACTGAACATTTGGGATTCAATCATTATTACAAATGGAAAATGGTTGAGGATCCATCTGTTTAAACTGAGCAATTCATCATTCACATAAATTTTAGCAATACTGCTTAGTACTGGGCATCACCTATTGAAGTGAAAACTTACCATCTTTCAATATAGGTCTATGAGAAAAGACCATGGAAATAGGACTATATCCACAACTGGATGATAATTCTGGCATCATAATTATCTCTAGATTAGTTGTTCCCTCTTTTAGAGAGTTGACTACTTTGAGAATTAGTATACCATCATGTTGCTTAAAACAATGTGTTCAATTTTACTCATCATCTGGTTGGCCTCATGGATTCTTCCACTTTAGTGGAGGTATTTGAGAAGAGGGTTGGTATCTCTTATTCCTACAAATCCATGTGTATCTCAAACCAGGAGGCAGTCAGAATTTTCTGGACAGGAACTTGGCATTACAACTGATAAGAGTTCAACAATCTTCTATTCTTTGGCTATAGAGTATCATGTGTATGAGTGCAATCACTGCAATCTTACATAATTTATGTAGCTGCAGCATAATTGAGGGAACATTTCCATGGGGAAATGATAAAATTTGAGAGCAAACTGAAGAATTCTGAGCCTACCTTGAGACAAAAGCTTCAAAGGAGCCAGATCCACAAAGAAAGAGTTTTTTTTTTTTTTTGGTCAAATATTGTAGTAATGTTTAATCCATATTGTTGATCTACTTCACAGAGGAGTTGGGACAGGACACCCAAATTCCATCTATCAGTTTCCATTGGGAACTCACGAAATTTCACCTAGTAAAGAAGCTAGGATTCCATTACAACCAGGTATTCTCTTCACAAGCATCAAATTTGATGTGTGGCTACTCTTAGGAGGTAATTTCTCTAAGATTGAAGTCTGACTTTTAGGAAGAAGTAAGGAAGTCAGATGATCAACATTAGACAGCAACTGCCCAGGTTGCACACAGCTCTACCCTGGGAGTGAAAAGAGAATAATAGAGAAGATTAAGGCAAAGGGAAAGCAATTCTTCAGCCAAATATGTGATCAACAAATATTTATTGACCATCTTACTGTGTGCCAGACAAAAGTCAGAGGCCCATCCAATAAGGGGCTGATGACTGAGTTGAAAGGCTAAAACATATTTATATAAACAGATAACCAGTACTTTAAGGTGGTCTATAGTCAGTGCCAAGTGATTCATATGAATATAATGATCAAGGGGTTTCAGAGATACAAGTGAACAGTTCAAACTAGGATGAAGGTAGGACTTGTACTAGGTGTGGTCAGTTGGACAGGATTTTAACAGGTGAGAGAAGAGGAAGGGCATGCTACACAAAGGAAATGATAGGAATAGGTACTGAAGTAGGTGGGCACTGTGCCTTTTTAGAGAAAGTATCAGACATCCTTGGCTGAAATACCAGACCTGTTTTGGGGATTAGCAGGAAAAAAAAGCTGAAAATGAAAAAAAAAATGGCATCTCAGAGTTTTGAGGGATTCCAGATATGAAATCTAAGCTCTGCTCACCTTATTTTCACACAAACATAGATTTCCCAACTGTGGCACCAATGTTTAATACACATTTTAGTAATGGATCCAGGTTACTAATATGTACAGACATAGTAATCATGGCATAATAGTTAGAGATAGGCTTTGGAGTTGGAAGCCTGCCTAAACTACTTGCTATATGCTTACACTTGGGCATTATTTAACTTTTATTTCCTCACCTATAAATATGGATAATAGTAAGAAAATGGGAAAGAATGCATGAAGGAGACTAAAGGAAGATGAATCTGCAAAGTGTATTGCTCAGGAAGGCTGGAGTAGAGATAATTTAAGCAAGGGGAGGTTGTTAATAGCATCGAATGAAGTAAACAGGTCTAGATGGTTTAGAACCACCAAAGTCCACTCACTTTGACAATTTGGAGGTCACTAGGGACCTTTATGAAGTTACTTTTAGCATAAAAGAAGAAAGGCAGTTTGTAGAAAACAGTGTAGTAGGAGAGATGGGAAAGGAAGCAAAAAAGGTGTAGTGAGTTAGTGAGAGAGAGAAGGGCCTTTGATTCAGACCCCTTCAGAGAGAAGGGGTCACAGAGTTGAGTGATGTAATAGCTACATGTGTATCTCAGCTTAGAACTGAAATGGCTTGTAGCTCCTGCAGGGACTTCCAACCCTAGCTTTCCTTCTTGCTAACATGCAAGGAATGGTGACAAAGGGAAGATGAATATATACTTACAAAATATCTTCCCTCTTCCTTTTCTCTAGTGCCACATAGGAAGAAAATACTATTATAAAGCAATCTATACATTAAAAAAAAAGATTTTATTTATTTATTTATTTGCAGAGAGAGTGGAAGGGAAAGAGAGAGACAGGGAGAGAAACATCAATGTGTGGTTGCCTCAGGAGTACCCCCCAACTGGGGACCTGGACCATAACCTAGGCATGTGTCCTGACTGGGAATTGAACTGGCAACCCTTTGATTCACAGGACCACACTCAATCCACTGAGCTACACCAGCCAAGGCCAATCTGCCCATTTATAATACCATATAATTGCCAGCTACACAATTATAGGAGATTCCCAGTATATTAAAACCTCATTAATTTGAACTATAGTAATTTGAAATTTGTACAAATTTAACTTGTGCTAGTTACCTTTGTACTTACAAAGAAAGGGTTCAGTAAACAAATAGTGTCAAAAAAGATTTCATGGGATATTTCATTGTTGGTACAAAAGTGCCTTTGATAAAACTAATAATGGAACTGCCTTTTGATCCAGCAATTCCACTGCTGGGAATATACTCTAGGAATCCCAAATCACCAATTCAGAAAGAACTTATGCACCCCAATGTTCATAGAAGCATTATGTACAATACACAAGTGCTGGAAACAGCTTAAGTGCCCATCAGTAAATGAGTGAATAAGAAAATGGTGGTACATTTAATGAGTTCTGGCCAAGATGGAGGCATAGGTAGAAATGCTTCACTTCCTCACACAAACAAAAGAAGGATAACCACCAATTTAAAAACAATAAACAAACAGTAATGCCAGAAAATCAAACTGCATAGAATTCTGACAACCTAGGAGTTAAAGAAATGTTCATCCAGACCAATAGGAGGGGTAGAAATAGGCAGCCAGGCAGAGAAGATGTGGCAAGGAGGCAGACTACATGAATAAGGCAGAGCTGCCTGA
>PVKM010028527.1:0-18211 GCA_004027735.1 Carollia perspicillata
TTTTTTTGTCTTGGTGCAGCTGTTGCATTCTAAGGGGTGGAGCCTCAGGTATTCACCAGGGCGGGGCAACCCTCTTCGCTGTGTTGTGGTGCTGTATGTGGGGAGGGGTCCGAGAGGAAACAATACTGCCTGCTCCGCTCTCAGCTGGCTTTCAGTCATTTCCCCTGCTACCCACCAGCAAATTGGGCCCTTCTGGTGCTGATCCCCAGGTGGGTGAGTCTGTATACATTCTAGGGCCCTGTGGGTCTCTCCATCGAACTCCCCTGTGAGGCTGGGAGTTTCTCCTGCCACCTCAACCCCCACAGATTTTTATAGCTAAAGGTTTTTGAGGCTTTATGTCCCCACAGTGGAACCTGGGGTTGCAGTCTGTCTCACTCCCCAGGTGCTCTTCCCTGCTATCTGCACTCAAATGTGGGGCCACCCCGTCTGTCAGCTGCCACCTTGCTGCCCATTCTCTCCACCCCATCTCCACCCTCCTACCTGTCTGAATGAATGTTTCCTCTTTAACTGCTTGGTTGTCAGACTTCCATACAGTTCAACTTTCTCACGGTTCTGGTTATTTTTGGTTTTTAAATTTGTTGTCCTTCTTTTGGTTGTGCAAGGAAGCAAAGTGTATCCACCTATGCATCCATAAAAGGCAAGGACCTACATCCAAGATTGCTCTCTCCAGCAAAGCTATCATTTAGAATGGAAGGGCAGATAAAGTGCTTCCCTGATAAGGTCAAGGTAAAGGAGTTCATCATCACGGAGCCCTTATTATATGAAATGTTAAAGGGACTTATCTAAGAAAAAGAAGAAGATCAAAACTATGAACAGTAACATGACAACAAACTGACAACTATCAACAACCCTAAAGAAAACAAAAACAAAAATGAACTAAGCAAATAACTGGAACAGGAACAGAATTAGAGAAAAAAGACCACATGGAGGGTTATCAGTGGGAAGAGGAGGGGGTTTATGGGGGAAAAGGAACAGGGAATAAGAAGCATAAATGGTAGGTACAAAACAGACAGGGGGAGGTTAAGAATAGTGTGGGAAATGGAGAAGCCAAGGAACGGATAAGTATGACCCATGGACATGAACCAAGAGGAGGGGCAATGCTGGTATGAGGGGTGGTACAGGGCAGAAGAGAATAAAGGGGAGAGAAAATGGGACAACTGTAATGGCATAATCAATAAAACATACTTTAAAAAAAGAAAGAAAATGAACCCATGATTCTCTAGCCCCGTGTCATGAATTAGAAATACAGTGTGACCCAAAGGTGCAATTTTAAACTTCCTCACAGCCACATTTAAACAGTTGAAAAGAGGCATAATTCATATTACTATATTTTATGTAACTCAGTATATCCCAAATATTATCATTTCAACATGTAATCAGTATTTGAAAATTAATTAATGCAATGTTTTACATTCTCTTTTATATTACATCTTCAAAAATGTAGTGTGTATTTTACACATACAGGTATCTCCATCCAGACACTAAATTTTCACTGGAAATAACTGATCTGTAGTTAGAGTTAATAAAATTTATAGTTGAAAAGATATATTCACAAGTTATTGAATACTTAGAAGTTTCTCAATAACTGAATCAAGTATCAGTTTTCAATTTAATTTAAATAAAAAAAAATAAAGATTCATGAGCCACATTTTAAGTTTTAAACAGATACATGTGGACAGTAGCTACCATACCGGACAGAGCAGATCCAGGCTGTAAGCATCACATAGTCAGGGACTTAGTTGTCTTTTTCGCCCAAGAGAGAGCATAACATGTAAGTGCTCAATAAATATTTCGGGAATGGAGGGAAGAAGGAGACAGATTTAAACCAACCTATTATAACTTTGCTTGCCATTCTTCCTTTAATTACAGTCAACTCATTTGGTATGCTAACAAAAGAAAAAGAGCCCTGGTTGGTGTGACTAACTGGATTGAGTGCCAGCCTGCAATGCAAGGTGTCACTAGTTCGATTCCCTGTCAGGGCACATGCCTGAGTTGCAGACCATGTCCTTGGTAGGGGGTGCACAAGAGGCAACCACACATTGATGTTTCTCTCCCTGTCTTTCTCCCTCCCTTTCCCTCTAAAAATAAATAAATAAAAAATCTTAAAAAGAAAAAAAGTGAAAGAGCCCTGGCTAGTGTGGCTCAGAAAAAAAAAAATACATGCATTCATAATGATATTTTTTAAAAATAATATTCCTGATAGGATAATAGGAAATAAACTCATTATTGGAAAACTGATAACTAAGGAGGAAATCAAGCATTGATTCTGCTTTCTTATAAGAACTCAAGTGCTGGTTAACCAAAATATAAATAATAGAAAGTGTGTTCTTTTTAGAAAGAGTTGAACTAAGAGCTGGAAAAAAATCATGAAATTAGAATATCAACATTTTGCAATCCCAGTGATTTAATGTATTTAGGCACTGAACATCAACAGTTGGTAACATCCAAAAAGAAGAATCAGCCATAAATTATATGCCTCATGACACATCCCCTATAGGCTTTCCAAAAATATTGAACCTGAATCTCAATAAACTTCTGAATTTGTGTGAAGGAAATTCAAGGCAGAAAAAAGTTGGACTATACCATAGGGGAATTAGCAAAATCTAGACTATGGGAAACCTTATACATAAAATATAGAGAAAAGAAGGAGAGAAGCAAGAGGAAGACTACAGATTAAGAAAAAATTAAAAGACACATCAAACACAATAAGGCAAGGCTACACTATAGTGTCTAGGGATGTATGCTTCAGTAATAACAGTATAAAGAAATGCAAAATGTCCCAGGAGGCGTGCCTCAGTGGAATGGGCATTGTCCCGCAAAGCAAAAGATCATGCCAGTTCAATTCCCCGTCAGGGCAATGCCTGCGTTGTGGGCCAGGTTCCTGGTTAAGGGTGTGCAAGAGGCAACTGATCGATGTTTCTCTCACACATCAATGTTTCTCTCTCTCTCTCTTTCTCCTTCCCCACCCCTCTCTCTAAAAATAAACAAATAAAATCTTAAAAAAAAATAAATGCAAGATGACTGCTAAAGAAGTTAGAAAAATGGTTACCTTTAGCAGGGGTAGAAGGTAAATTTGACTGGAGTGGAGTATATATGGAACACAGTGCCTAGCAAGGTTTTAATTCTTGCCATGGGCCATGGTTGCAAGATCATCTGTCATATTCATATCAGTTAAGCTATAAAACTTTTCTTACTATGCAGGCGAAAAAATATTTGTTACAACAAGATATATAATTTTGCATATTAAAAAAGGTAGATAGATGGGGAAATTGGGTGAAGGCGGTCAGATGGTACGAACTTATGATTATAAGATGAGTAAGTTTTAGAAACCTAATGTACAGCATGGTGACTGTAATTATTACTTCTCTGTATATTTGAAAATTGCTAAGAGAGTAGACCTTAAAAGTTCTCATCACAAGGAAAAAAACTGTAACTATGTAAGTGATAGATGTTAAACTGAAATTACTGTGGTAATCATTTCATAATATGAGGTCTGACCAAAAAAGTCCAGCCATTGTTAATATAACAAAACAGTTTGCCCAACACTGATGTAAACTGGCAGCCATGGAGAGTGGACTGGAATGCACATGTGTGAACAATGACGACTTCACTGTACCAGTCAGTGGGGGCAGTAGATGCCATTCAGTGAGCATGTGTACTGTGTGCATCGCATTCAAAATGAGTAAGTAGAGCAACAAATCTGCATCAAATTTTGTGTTAAGCTTGAACATTCTTCTATGGAAACTATTCAGGAGATTCAGAAGGCTACAGCTACGGGCAACAGGTGATTGGCAGCTTCATCACAACAATGCACCTGCTCATGCATCACGTCTTGTGCAGAGTTTTTGGGCAAAACATCAAATCACCCAAGTGACTCAGCCCCGCTACAGCCCAGATTTGACACCCTGCAACTTCTGGCTCTTCCCAAAACTAAAATCACCTTTGAAAGGCAAGAGATTTCAGACCATCGAAGAGATTCAGGAAAATACAACAGGGTAGCTGATGGTGATTGAGAGAACTGTGTGAGGTCCCAAGGTGCCTACTTTGAAGGGGACTGAGGCATCATTGTCCTATGTACAATGTTTCTTGTATCTTATATCTTCTTCAATAAATGCCTCTATTTTTCATAGTGCATGGCTGGATACTTTCTGGATAGGTGTTGCATATACATATATCA
The DNA here is from genome assembly GCA_004027735.1 of Carollia perspicillata. Classification (NCBI taxonomy): domain Eukaryota; kingdom Metazoa; phylum Chordata; class Mammalia; order Chiroptera; family Phyllostomidae; genus Carollia; species Carollia perspicillata. Next base: position 4,178 of record PVKM010028527.1, read on the forward strand.
AATCATTACAATGTGTACCTTAAATGTATACAATGTTAAATGTTAATTACATCTCGATAAAGCAGGGGAATGGCATTAGGTTAGCAAAATGACTCAACCTTTCTAAAGAATATTTGCAAAATGCAACAAAACTTTTTAAAATAGGCGTATCTTAAATTTTGATATAGTAGTTGTATATCTAGCAAATTATTTTAAGGAAACAAAGATGCCAGCAATCCGTGCCTGGTGTGGCTCAATTGGTTGAGCACTGTCCTGTAAACTAACAGGTGGCAGGTTTAACTCCTGGTCAGGGCACATGCCTAGGCTGCGGGTTCACCCCGGTAAGGGCACATGGAAGAGGCAACCGGTCTATGTTTCTCTCTCACATCGATGTTTCTCTCCTTTTCTCTCTTCCTTCTGTCCCCTCCAAAATCAATGGGCACGTCCCCAAGTGACAATTAAAAATAAAGATGCCAACAAAAGCTATTTATTTCAGCTATATTTAAAATATTAAATACTTAAATGCCCAGTATTACAAGAATGATTAAATAAATGATATACCAATATGAGGAGTACCATTGTTTTTTAAGAATATTTCACGAAAAGAAATGATTCTTATAATGCAATGGTAAAATAAAAGAAATAACCAATACTTAAATGCACAGAAAAAATAGTGGAGGAAAATATATAAAAATATTAGTGATTATGAGTAATTTTTATTTTCTTCCTATAGTTTTTCTGTGGCTTTCTAGTTTTTTTATATATCCTATTCATATTTTATAATCAGATTTCAGTCTTTAAAAATAGAGGGGATTTATATAACGAAACATATGTGGAAATTTAAGATGAGCATAACAGTTTGTTCTACCACCTTTTCTGGCTGACATTCCTCTCTCCTTCCCTCATCCTAAAAACATCCTAAATCTCATTCCTGCTAATTCATGGTATAAAGTTTAGGGAGGGAAACAAGTAATTACTGAAAAAATATGCCAGTCCCTGGGCTACAGGCTTCTATACACATTATCTCACTGCTCCTTTAAGAAGGAACATTACAGTCTAATAGAGAATGCCCAAAACTCACAATACCCTCAAAACATTAAACAAAATGAAAAATTACCATATTTTGCCATGCATAATACCCACATTTTTGTGCACTGTATTCACAGGATTATACTTGTACTCATGGTATGTAATCATTACACCCATGTATAATGTGCATCCTTATTTGCCCTCAAAAAATTTGGGTAAAAAAGTGTACATCATACACAGCAAAATATGATAGGTACCCACTCCACAATTTAATTAAAAGGGTGATCACTGCAGCATTGTAATATTAGCAAAAACCAGAAATAAACTAAATATCTAACAACAGTTTGCATTATTAGTTATTATACCCTTAAAATAATGTTATAGATGAATGTTTATTGGCACAGAAAGATAGAGTGTCAATTTCTTAAGTTACAATTATCCCATTCTGTTTTAAATATATGAGTGTATGTATATACACGTAGGTCTGGAAATATAACCATGATCTAATGATGTTTCTCTCCTAGTCATAGGATTAAGCGTGTTTTGAAATATTTTCTTTTTGCTCATCTGCATAGGATAATTCTTTTATAATACAGAGACACTGCTTATTGGGGATTAAACAGAAGAGGTACCTCCTTGAAGCCAAATTGTATTCTCTCACCTTCTCCTACGGTAAATTTTGTCAACGGAACCAGAATTCCTGTTTCCACAGTGCAAATATTTATTCTGTAGCAGTAATCAGAACAACTGCTCCAGCTAACTGATTGCAAATCTTCAGTTTGAATAACTTGTACAAGCTGAGGGCTGTCAGAAGAGGGCACCACTGGTCACTGAGAACACTGCTTCTCCAATACTACAGCAGTGCTGTGCGGACTTGCCTCAGTCATAAACTCAGTTGTCCAGTTTGGAGAAGGGAGAAGGAAAAAAAAAATTCCCGAACACCTACCTTTATGTGAGCATGGGGTTACGCACTATTTTTTTGTTAGATGATTTTGTCTCTAACAATCCTGTTAGCTATTATTATTCTCATTTTACAAATGAGCAAATTAAGGTCTAAAAAGGAAAAACAATGAACTCAAAGTCATACATCGAATAGGAGGGCCAGAATGAAATCTGTATCTTTATCACCGGAAAGCCTGAACTCTTTATACTACACTGTGGTTCCCACCAAACAGCTGATTCATGCAACTGTAATCTTAATTAGTGAAAAATACTCTCACCTTGTTGGCAACAGCATTAACACTTGGCCGGGCATCAAATATAAAGATTTTATGAGACTGGGCATTGGAGTCCATGATGGCTTGAAGGTATTTTTCATCTTCTTTGCTTCGCTTCCCACTCACTCCGACCATGGGCTGGCTGCATCGAGTGATTGTGGCTTGACTTTCTGGATGAATCCACGATAAAACCTAAATGGGGGGGAAATGGCGACACACACTTCATATGCTCCTCTGTTTATAATTCTTCTCAAAAACATTACTCTATGAAATTCTGCTTTCTAACTGAATCCAAAGCCTAGCCATGAATAGGTATATGAGGCTGGTAGAAAATATCATCACCTTTTTTTCAAGCAGCACTGAGATGTAGAAAACTTGGTCCAATTCTTTAATCAGATATCAATTTATAAAAGTAACTGACTATTGGTAAGTGTTGTCTCTAGAAAGCCTACATTATAGGGGGACTAAGTAAGTCCCAGTTTTAAAGTTTTATTACTGTATCAGCAAAATTGTCCAACTATAAAATCTTTAGAATCTATGAATTTTGTACCTAAAATTTGAGCTAATCTTTCTAGAACACAGTAATTCATCAATATTTTGTAAAGATTTCTTCTTCCTAGAATTTAAAGGAAAAGAGAACTTATCACCATGACTAAAGAATGTGTAAAGAAACAGTCGATAACACAAAAACCAACATTGCTTTCAAGTTAAGAATCAGGATTTCACGCACTTCTCTGACACCAGGGCAGACTCTCCACACACTTCTTTAATCAAAGTCATTCCCCCAGGTTTAGTTTCCTGAAATAACTTATGCTCTAATATCCCCATAAAAGGCCTGCTGCTGTAGCTGTTTCTATCCCGCATCCATTCTCCCATTCGTTAATCTAAACGGCATTTACAAAGTCTCGTCAAAGCTTCAGACTCACTGGGATTCGGCCCCTTGATCTGAAGGATGCCACTCTCTTCAATTCTTCATCAGGAATATTTGCGGGCACAACCAAGAGGGCAGGGTATGTATCACAAAGGTCATATCGTTCATTTATCTTTGTTATTCTCCAGCTTTCATTTGGAATTCCCTATATGGGGAAAAACATAAAACAAATTACTACCTTACTAAAATATTACTGGACATCAGAAGAGAAGCTTACTCAGCCTCTCATTTCCACTCTCCAGCTCTTCAGCACCTGCAAGTTACGATCCCCTGCGGGGACCAGCCTACTACACTGAGACATTCTAAGGTAGTGACATGTGTCCTTTTTGACATTTAACTTTATGTTAATAGATTTATTAAGTCATTAAATAAATCACTGTGTGCTGGGTCTGTGTTAAGCATATCCAACGGGAAGGAAGAAAACAGTGAGATGGCAAATAATCCCTGTCTTAAAAAAGAAGAGGCTCATTCAGTTTCATTGGATTAATTTTGTTGCCATTCATCTATTCAAAGGAATTTGAGAGGGCAGGCACCAAGTGCCATAAATATGCTGTACACATATTTATTACTCACATATTAGAAAAGCAAGGAAGTAATAGAAGCAAAACCAAAAAGACAAAAGGCAAGAGAAATACTCACAACATTAAAAAAACCCACATTTATTATTTAGCTCTCAATGGGTCCTTCAATATTTACTACACATATAACTGGGGAATTATTTTACATACAGGATTATCTTGTTGATCCTTGAAGTTCTCCATAAAATAAAGCCATTATATGAAATGGCTGGAATTATTTTTATATTTCTTTTTAAATTTTATGACCTCTGACAACTTGTATCATCACAGACGAGAAACCAAATTATAGTAAAACATACATTTATTGAGCACTAATTATGTGCAGGCACTACGCCAGCAGCCTTTTTACACACACACACACACACACACACACACAGGCACAGAAAGTGTGCACAGAACGCTATCATCAGCTTAAAAAAATAATATCCACTCATTCACAAGCTTTGCAGGCATAAAGTCTCTGGAGTGACATATAGATAACCAGTAACAACAGTTCCTAAAGGGAGAGGAACTGGGATGGCACAGAGATAAGGGTAGCCTAGAAGGTAACCTACCTTTCAATAGACCCTTGTGTACTTTCTGAATTTTATACTGCGTGCAAGTATTACCACTTTTAACTTTTTCATTTTTTTAAAAAAAGGAATACTCTGATGCTTTATCTCTAGTCTTAAGGTTTATATTAAGAGACTCTCCTCATTTTCTTCTATAATATACATAAAATACGTATTTTAAAAAAACACAGAATCTTCTAACTACGAACAGTGCCTTCTCCACCAGACTTTGGCCTGGCTTACTCAGAGACAAGTAAAGTATCTCACTGTAGAAAAAAGTCAATGAATTAATGTAAAGTTCAATGCTCTCTTCTGACTGCCACATTTCCTAATATCATAATTATTTTTCTGTATGGGCATAGTTGTTCATTTACTCGTATTATTTCTTTTTAATAATAACTTATTTTCTCTGGACACAGTTGTCTCATCTGCTTTCTAAAGTTCTATGTTGAATGCTAGTAGAACAGAGAGCAATTTCTGCCCAGATTCCCAAAGAATATTCCTTGTTTTTACAATTCTTAAAACATTTGTTAGATTTGCTGCTTGTTTTCCAGCTAATGTTGACATTGGATTTTTGGATTAGCAAAAACCTTACAATGTCATTTGTAGACTCTTGGTTTTAAATGATCAATTTTTTAAAAATATTCTGCTTCATATTTTGCCAGTAGATGGTTTTATAACTAAATGAAAAATTTTACTTACTGCATGTGATTAAATCAGAAGCACTATAATTAAAATGTAATGTTTGAAATCTAAATATAAAGTCACAGCTTAATGATTTTCATATCTGAAGTCTAGGATAATTTGGATATCAAATCTGATGATTACCAAAAAACAATCAATGCGCTTGCACTTAAATTCTCAAAAAAATCACAGTGGATATGTAGAACGTTGAAAATAAAGACTATTTTAGGTAGAGTTTAAGTACTACAGAATAGGGACTCTTTTGGTAAGCAGTATACTGACAAAGAACAGGGAGAATCACACACTATGACAGATTTCAAGTATGGATTCAGCTATATCTCTCACTGTAGTCAATTAAATCATATTAATACGCATTCGAATATTAAAACAATCCACCTTAGTCGTGATACCAGATTTAATTTGTTAACATTTTATATAAAAGTGTAAAGTGTATCCTCTTTGAATATGTAAAACTTTCAGTTTATGTGGAGCTCCATTATAAACAGAACTACTAAAATGTTTCTCAGAATTAAATTACAGGATTCCCAAAAGAGAAAATTTGACTAAATAATTTTAATGACATATAAGAATATTAAAGTATAAATGTATTTACCATATTATTTAAAAATTATTAAACATTTTAAAAATGAACTCATTTACCTATAAAATCTTAGATAAAGAAAGATTCATTAAAGATCATTGGCAGAGTCTGAAAAGTAAGTTAAAGAAACTGAAAGGAAACCCCAAACTCAAGACTAGCCTCCATTTAAAAATACACACACAATTGTATAAAGCTGTTTACTTCTACCTATAAAATTTCTGTTGTGATAAAAAAGATACAACATATTAAAATTAAAAGAAAAAAGTACATACCTGCCTTCTATATTCTAAAACAGGGTCATATACTTTCCATCCGTTTTCAGGGAATATTTCTTTGTACTCAAAAGCAAAAAGAGGCTAAAAAAAGTAAACAACTAAGAGTTAATAGCTAAACAGACATTTAAGGAGGTAATGAATCAGAAATGTATCCTTATCAAATCCATTGGTGTCCTTTTTTAATATTGTTCTTTTAGCTTTTATTTTTATAATTTAAAAAATTTTTAAAGTTTTTTATAATTTTATTTTTATAATTTTAAAAACTTCATTTTTTCATATATTTCAAACACACAGAAAAACACAGAGGTCCATCACCAAGATTTATTAAATGTTAACATGTCCCCATATTCCCTCCACATATCTTTGGCAGCTGTTCTAGGTTTACTTCTAAATAATGGAAGACATTTCATAAAAATGTGTATTCTGATATAATTAATTAGTTTGACATCACAGATATCAGGAGTTAAACAGCTTTGAAGTTTATGTTACATTTTCTAAATCATACTGAATAAACTTTTTAAATATTTTAAAATATGTAATCTGTGTACAGAAGAAATTAACATATGTGGACAGAATGGCAGGAACCTATTGGTGAAAAGCATTCAAATTAGAATACTGATTCCAAATCTTACTCCCTACTAACTAGCTATGCCCTTGAGTTAATTACTTATCTCTTCCTGGATTCCACTTTAAAATTGGAACAAATAATATTTACCTCCATAGGGCTATTGTGCAAGTTAAATTACATGACACGAATGAGAAAGCCTAACACTGCTGACAACACATTGTAGGAATTCCCTCTTAAAGTTATCTGCCCTCTTAAAGTTGCTACACTTAACTGCCAACTCCAACTTAGAAAGGAGATTTCAAACCCCAATAAACCTACATACAGCTTTTCATCGTGGATACACCCTGGATAGAAAGAACATACAATTATAGACTGTCAGTACATAGGAACGGACCTTCGAAATCATCTAGTCCAGCTTCCTCATCTTACGCCTACAAACTTTGTTTGTCTTTTTCTTCACACATGAGGTGATCTTGTGTGCTGTTTAGAAATCTGGATTGTCTCAGAAAATGAATTATGAAGATAAACTGAGGTGTGCTGAGGAAAAGCTTTCTCACAGTTACCACATCACAGTGTGGCGTGGTCTTGCAAACTGGAAGGATTCATGTGAACCTGACTGAACATTCATTCATAAGACAGAGAGCAAATAACAGTTCAATAGGTGATCCCTGCAGTGAGCTGAACGGTATCCCCCAAAACTCATGTCTACCCAGAACCTCAGATTATGCTAAAATCTTAGTCATACACCTGGTTGAATAGCAAAACAGGACTGTAAATGTAGAGATTCTAGGTGGCCTAGACGAGCTTCTTTAAATTACATCAATAATTGTAATACAGATTTTTCAAAAATAAGAAACATCTTACCAGATTATTAGAGACAGGAAATGCATACTTCATTAGATTCTCAAATATGGATCGTCTCGTTCGCCCCTCAGGTTTATGAGCAAACCGTAAATTTCGAATATCCTAGGAAGATTTAGGATCCAAGTCATCTATCATTGTTTCCTTTTTATTTAATGAACAAATAAGGTAACTTGGAACTACCTCGTAAAATGTTAAGATCTGTGACTGTGGGATACAAAAATAAACCAGACATCTCTCCTGAAGGCAAGGAAATCACACAATCTCATTGAGAGAAATAACAAGAAACACAAGGCACTCTAATACTAGGCAGAACTCATAGAGGACAGAAAATTTACCATGGCTTATGGACTCAAGATAGGTCAGCAAAAGAGTGTACCCGAGATTAGAGATAACTTTATCTGAAGCTTAATATCATGACTGAGACATACTACTAGTATATGTCCCTTACCTGGGAAAGCCAATTTCCTGTCATTAATTTCTCTATTAAAAACCTGATTAATTGTTGTTATATTTCTTCATGCCCATTAGGCCTGGTAATTATTTTCCAACTTCAGATCTCTTCCCAGGGCTCAATTCCTCTGGATCATCTTCTCTTTGTGAGTCTCCTGCTACTACACTGATCCGAACTCTGCCTAAAGGCCTCCTTCCACTCCATGTCCAAGTTCTTCAACACCTACTGCCAGATTCAACAGTTTGGTTGCTACCAGCCAGGCTCTGCGGTCATATCTAAAGACCCAGGTTCCCTTCCATCATTTGTCCTCAAAAAAGTTTCTATGTTTGGTCTTAATGTAGATATTCATGTTCTGGTTTCCTGACGTCTTAGTAGCACTGACAAAAAATTTAGGACTAAGAATAATTTCAAGACTTCATTTTATTTAACCTAGGCAGAACTCAAAGCAGCTGTATTATACCCCATTCTACAAAATCAAACAGAGACACCCCACTACAATGCACATGAAAAATGGAACATTTCACTACAAATCTGACCCAAAACTAGGATGCTAGCTCTACCATCCTTTAAAACAAACACATGCAGGAACCTAAACCGATACCTTGTTTTTCCTCAGGAAATATCTTTAAAGATACTCAAAAGCACTCTGCTAACCCAAGAGCTCTCTCACACCAGCACAGCAGAAGCCCTACAAATGTCTGGGCTTGTTAATGGTCTTGTTTCATGAAAAAAAGAACATACCTAAAATGATCAAGATTTCACAGTCACCCTCTTTCATTTTCTCAGTCTATGCTCTATTTACTTTTATGCTACAAAAACGTGATCAGGAGACAATGTGCTGGACCCATGGTTGACAGTTATTACACTCTTAGAGCCATTCTGAATACAATGGAAAAGCAAAAAGAAATTGTTAACTCAGTCATTAGCTTTAATAATAGATTCACAAAACCTCCAAGATTAATGTAGGAAGGTAGCTGGAAAGTTAGGCATGTACTGTTGCCTTTATTGTTGGCTCTGGCAGATCAATGGAAGGAAAAGGGCAATCTACAAAGAAATGAGATGCGTGCAGGTGTTAATTAGGCCACAGTGAGCAGAAGAGTGGCCTGCAGAAGTGGCACATGGTATTAAATATCTATGACTGGGTGTTAAAATTGTACCAATCCGAGTTCCATTCAAGCATTGATGCATTTAAAGAATGCCAGTTAGATGAGACAGCAGGGAGGGTCAGGAATGTCAGGTCTGCCCCACCACTGCTCCAGAAGCAGAAAAATTATGAGGACCAGAAGAGGAAAAGCAGAAGACGCTGACTGCATCATAACCAGTTCTTGCACTACAAAGTGTCATGCCTCAACTGCGCAGATCCTTTTGTTTCTGATACGCAAACGAAAGGTAATAATGTCTATTACCTGATGTCTAAAGGTAAAAGTACATGCCTATTTCAGTATTTTTATGAGGCTCAACATGAAATAATGCAAGTGAAAGTACTTTTTATTGAGTCCAAAAGAATTCAAGCCTAATTCAAGCCTAAATGTTGTTTTTTTCCTACTAGAATGACATTTCTAGTGCAAATCCATTTGATTTTTGGAAACCAGTTTCTAAAATAGGGGCTAATTAACAGAAAGCTTTCCAAACCAAATAAAATTGCATGCGTGTTATGAAATTTACCTTGCACACAGTCTCTAGTCCGTAAGAGTTTTCACCTCGACTAGAAGCACCACCGATTTTTTCTACTCTACTTATCACACCAAGGGATGCATCTAAAACAAATGGGGGATCCTAAAGGAAGAAAAGAAAAAATAACCTGAGCAACCAATGGACACTGTACAATTACAGCTGAGAAAAATCATAATTAGTAATTTAATTAAAACTTATCAAAAATGACTAAAGCTGTCTGCAAACAACAGAGATGCACATACATAAACCCAACCCAACAAGTCTTACCCGTTCCATGCTTTTGAAATATAACCTGTAATTCGTCACAGTCAGGGTTCCTCGGACAGCACCAGTGAATGGACATATGTAAGTTACATCTTTGGCTGAAAAGGCAAAGAGTCCACAATTTACTATATATTGTGCACTATTAAAAACTGCACTCTGCTCTTTTTTTTAAAAGATTTGTAGAAGTTATTTATTTATCTTTGGAGGGGAAGGGAAGGAGAGAAATATCAATGTATGGTTGCTTCTTGTGCGTCCCCTGCTGGGAACTGGCCTGCAACCCAGGCATGTGCCCTGACTGGGAATTGAACCATGATCTTTTGGTTCGCAGGCACGCACTCAATCCGCTGAGCTACACCAGCCAGGGCTGCACTCTGATCTTTTCATAAATAAAATTTAATAGAATTCTGATTGCTATTCAACTCATGCCAAAAAATCACAGAATCTGTGATTCAAAGTAAACACAGAAGCCAAATCCAACTTCCAACCATGCATTAATCTGGGGATGAAACCTGAAATAATTAGGAAGGACTGAAGAGGCAGGCGATACCCCTTACCCTGAGACAGAACAGAAGGAGACCAAGATGGCCACTACCCCTGGTGGATAAAACAGATGAGGCTGTTGGAGTCGTGGCTGAGGGGTGGTGGTCAAGGTGGTTAACAGCAGTAAATGTTTCATGTCAGTCATCAGTCATCTTGTCACAGTCTCAAGATCACCTCACCACTCTGCTGGTCTTCTGGCCACAGTCTAGTCTGTCAACGTACCACTAAAAGTACGGTATCTGAACCACATAAAACCAGAAACTTCTGACTTGATTATATTTATGAGGAAATATTGTAGGGTAGAAGTGCATGTGAAATATAATTTCCTAGAAAAATAATAGTGTAATAAGAGGGTATTGTATTCCTGACCAAGCAACTGATGTCCAACTTTGTAGAGAAATAATGACAAACATTGTTTTATGAAATGATATATGATATATCTATACAGCATTAGGCTTTTTATTTACTTTTTTTTAGTTTTTACTTATTTTTAGAAAAAGAAGAAGGGAGGAAGAAAGAGAGGAAGAAAAACATCAACCCATGAAAGAAACATCAACCCAGGCATGTGCCCTTACTGGGAATCGAACCAGCCACCTTTCCATCTTTCACTTTGTGGGATGATGCCCAACCAAGTCACACCAGTCGGGGCAGCATTAGACTTTTAAAAACACACATTAATTAACTCAACTACCACTGCCTCCAAATAATATTTAATATGGTAAAGCTCGTAATGCCTAATACAAAGTTCTTTAATATCTTTAAATATTCATAAATCCCTGCAATGTCATTATTGTAGCAAATCAGCAAATAGATGTCTTCATTGTTCCAAGGAATTAAGGCACAATTAGGAGCAAAAAATTCCTAAGAACTTTAAAAGAGGCTTCTGGGAAAACTTAAAATGCATTTAATAAGGTATTGCAACTTCCTGACTTTGCTTTTTAGTTACCACTTTGAAGAAATGACTGCTTTGTAAGGAATTTGGAATGAGAATGATTTTCTAACAAACATTTCTAACCTTCAAAATAGTTCCCTTGAGAATGTTCAAGTATAAGCAACATTTTAAAAATCATCATTTCCAATGAATGCTTCATTTAAAGGGAAGCTTTTAAAATTAAATAAACTCATCATTACAGAAAGATACACAAACCTGCCTTGCATACATTTTCTTGTCCGTATGAATTTTTATCTCAATTAGGAAAGCTGTGCTTCCTGTTACTAAAATAATTTCTGTGTTCCCTACAGAGCCAGTTTTCTCACTCACACAAGAAAATCAACCCTACCATTCTATATTTCAATACAGAACACGTCCCTCTTTGTCCAATGTTTTTGTTACACCTCCACTTTCATTCTAAAATCATAAGATAATATACATGAAAGTGACTCCAAAATTAAAAGTAGTATACAAGGGTTTCTACCTACATTACTATTACCATTAGGCTCTGCTTTGTTCTGTCTGCTTTACCCTTACCCCTTGGGCTGGGGGCAGCCAAGTCACTCTGAAGTAAAAGCTTGTGCTTAGCAGGGTTTGAGTAGGAGGGAGACTGTGACTTAGGCACTTTACCAAAGCAAATGACAATAACAACAACCAGTTAGCTTAGTGACAGCCTAGCACTTCAGAGTGTACAAAGTACCGCCCACCTGAGTACCTACCTCTTTCACTCTTTATAAAAACCCTTCAATATAAGACCTGGAATCAGCTACAAATTTTAGATGAGAATACTAGGGCTCAGAGAAGTAAAAACAAACTGCCTAATGTTTCAGAACCAGTAACTGCTCAGATTAAGACTCTCTGGGTCTACCATTTAAGTCTTGAATTCATTTTGAATACATTCTTGTGTGTGGTGTGAGAAGGTGGTCTAGTTTCATTTTTCTGCACTATCTGTCCAATTTTCCCAACACCATTTATTGGATAAAGTTAGACCCCAAATCATAAAAATCTTAAAAGAAAACATAGGCAGCAAAAATCTCAGATGTAGCTCACAGCAACATTTAATCAGCTATATCTCCTCAAGCAAGGGGAACAAAAGAAAAAAGAAATAAATGGTACTACATCAAACTAAAAACTTTTTGCACAGCAAAGGAAATCATCAACAAAATAAAAAGATGACCCACAATATGCGGAACATATCCACTGATATAGCTGGTGAGGGATTAATTTCCAAAATTCATAAAGAACTTACTAAACTCAACACCAAAAAAACCACACCCCACAATTAAAAAATGAGCAACGAACCTCAATAGACACTTCTTCAAAGAGGCCATTCAGATGGCCAACAGACTATATGAAAAGATGCTCAAACTCACTAATCATCAGAGAAATGCCAATTAAAACCACGATGAGGTATCAGCTCATACCTGTCAGGATGGCTCTCATCAGTAAATCAACAAGTGCTGGTGAGAATGTGGAGAGAGGGGAACACTTTTGCACATTGGTGGGAATGCAGACTGGGGCAGCCACTGTGGAAAGCAGTATGGAGATACCTCAAAAAATTAAAAATGGATCTGCCTTTTGACCCTACTTCTGGGAATATATCTGAAGGAACCCAAAACACATAAGCAGCACCATGTTCATTGCCGCATTACTTACAATAGCCAAGATATAAAAGCAACCCAAGTGTCCATGAACAGATGAGTGGATAAAGCAACTATGGGACGTTTATACACAACAGAATACTACTTGGTTGTAAAAAAGAAGAAAATTTTACCCTTTGTAACAGTATGGATGGACCTGGAAACATTATGCGATGTGAAATAAGCTAGTCAGAGAAAGACAAATATCATACGATTTCACTCATATGTGGCATCTAATGAACAAACTGAACTAACAAGCAAAATACAGAGAGACTCACAGACAGAGAGCAGGATCACAGCTAAGGGGCAGGGCAAGGGGGAGGGTAGAAGGTGGAGGGATTGAAGAAAAAGGACTCGTGGACACGGATACCAGTGTGGTTATTGTGGTGGGGGAGGGGGGTATAAGGGGACTAAATGGTAATGGAAAAAATGCAATTAAAAATAAATTTTAAAAAGATTAAGACTTGAATGTAGTTCCTCTGACTACAAATTCAAATCACCATATCGTGCATAAAGGCTGCTGAGTGGCATACAGTCTGTAGCCTGCGTCAAGTTGCAATGTTGCATGTGGGGCTATCCCTACTGCTCACGTGCCCTGGCCACAGCACCTGAGACTACTACTTCTCTAAAGCACTGCTGACGTTCCTAGCACTACACAAACTTTTACAAAAAACATCTAAACCACAGATTTACATTAGACCAACTAACAATCAAACACCTTTTCTACATAAATTAATATATTCAATGTTACTCTAGCCTTGTCCTTTAATGTACTAAATTTAATTTTGCACAATAATAAGTCTATATAGATGATTCTGAATCGGAATACTTTAGTTAGTATATTATATCTTCCTCTAAAGTTGCAGCACTAATACCGCCTAGTGACACCACAAGAGCTCAGTTTTACTAATCCTCTCAAATTTTCACTGAGTTCACACAGGAAGAATCCATAATAATTTCTGTGAGGCAGACCATAATGGCCTTACGAATTCATATTTATACGGATATAAAATAGATGAAATATTTGAGAACATAGTCTGTGCAGGAGAAGAGTCACAAAAGCATACTCTAGTACAGAGAAGAGAAAATCCATTCGGCTACAGAGAAGGCTCAAGGAACAGAGGCCCGTGAGCTGTGCTCCAGCAGCTGGCACCCTTTAGACGGGCAGACGGTACGGCGGCACTCGATGCAGAGAAAGAGCCTAATCCAATACACAGAAGTGGGAAGTAAAGTGCCTGGTTGGACCAGGGTAAGTGT
>PVKM010028528.1:0-18225 GCA_004027735.1 Carollia perspicillata
GTACCACTCTCCAAGACGCAGAGCAGCCAGGTGACCGTTCATCACCGCCCTCCTGTCATGAAGTGGCAGCAGCAGAGTTCTCAGCTCAGGTCACTTGAGAGGACCCTGGGTTTGGCCCCTAGCTGTACTTATCTGACAGCCCCCCGGGCAGTGTGCTACCACCCAGTGCCCGGCCCCTTCCTGTCTGTTATTCCCCATGTGGAGGTGCCCCATCTCTCCGACCGGACTGGGAGCCCCACAGGGGCAAGAACCACCGCCTCTGTTTTTCTCACAGGGCTCAGGCGGGACCGGCACTTCAGAGCATCTCCTGCAAACCCCGGGCCAGCGACACCCTGTGGTCAGCACCCTGCTTACCTGCTCTGCCACTGCCCACCTGGCTTCTCTGAGTCCCTCCCTGGGGGGCAGTCCAGGCTGGACGCAGGGTGCAGGGGACTAGGCTGAGAGGCAGGGAGGGCACAGAGTAGTAACTGGCCCTGTCCCTGCAGCAGAGCCTCAGGCGGATTGGCAGCCAGAGCCCAGGCCTGCAACAAGGACCCCTGTGGCCCATGATTTACAGCACAGACCATCTGCGCCCCTTGGAAGCACCACTGGAGATGGAAGGCTGAGTCATCGATTGACCTCTTTTATTAAACACGTACACAAGTGAAGGAACATGGTTGAATTGCACAGAGTAAGAAACACAATGAGTGTGAATAGACACATTCATCGGAGCCACCCGTAGTACACTACCCAGAAGTAATCAGGCTGTTAACACTTTTAGAGACGCAGGTGCAGACACAATTTTTCACTCCCTTGTGGGTGTTTGCAGGAGCTCTGCCCATGCAGACACAGGCGTGGTCTCCAGAAGCGGCACCTTGGCCAGGAGCCCTGCAGGTGGGAGTCTGCACTTCCCTGCCACTGGCTGGGGCCCTTCCTCAGCTCTGGGTTCTTCTGTGCCCAGGTGCTGTGCAGAGAGTGGCATCCCAGAGTCCAAAGGACCCACCGTTCAGGCTGCAGAGGTAATCTGGAGTAGAGTAGGAGGTGCAAAGGACCTTGCTTGGGACTGAGGCGTCTCCTGGGACATGGAGCTTTCAGTGCTGAAACTGAGAAAGTCTTGGGCAAACTGGGACAAGTTGGGCAGACTCCTGCTGGGCCTTAGACCCCCCCCAGACCCTCACTGAGCAGCCAGAGCAGGAAAGGAGGAAGGGAAAGAGTAAGGCAGGCAGGCAGGCAGTCATCACCTGAAGCAGGGGCAGGTGAAACCTGGCTGCCAAGGACAATCAGGCGTGTGGAGGTGGAGGGGATCCGGTACTTGGCCACTTGCCCCTCTAGCCTTGGAGTGGCCCTTAGACTTCTGTGTCTGAGTCCTCAGAGGTGAGGCTCTAAACCGCAGGCGCAGGGTCTCCAGGTGGGAAACACTCAGCCCCCCAGTGCCTCTCATAGCCCTGGGCAGCCACCCCTAGGGCGTACACCCCCTCGTCCTTGCCCACACCCCTGGTGCTTCCTGCCCAGCTCCTTGCTACCTCAGGCTGGAAGCAGAGGATGGGAGGAGAGGAGGCCAGGACAGGCTGAGCTGAGTGAGGAGCAGGCAGGTGGGACGGGACCTGGGCAGGAAGTACCTCTGACAGTGGCTGGCACACCCTGACTGTGGTCTGGCCCTGCACCCTGTCTACAACTGAGGATGGGTCCCTTGGACAACCCAGAGAGTAGGCAGAATAATGGTCCACAGTGGGATACAGGTGTCCACATCCTACTGCACAGAATGTGTGAATGTGTGATGCTACCTGGCAATGGGGAATTGAATTATGATGGCAGAGGGAATTAATTAGGTGACCTTAAAATAAAGAGATTATCCTGGCTTATCTGGATGGGTCCCTGTCTTGGCCAAATCCGAGAAACCATCTCGGGGATGCAGCTGCCAAAATCCCTTGGGTAGGGCCAGTCTCACAAGGCCCCACAGTGCCTTGGTGAGAGACCCTGTCTGTTCTGGGAGGCCCCGAGATGTTGGAGACCTGGGCAGGGAAGGGGCCTTCCCAGCTTGGGTGGTCAAGGAGGACACGTCTATAGGAGATGGCTGACCCAGAGGGCGTTGGCTCTGAGTCATGGCTGGAGATGCCGCCTCGAGGTCCGGCCCCTCGGCACAAGCAGGCAGGGTCTGCAGGGCTTGGCTTCAGACTCCCCAAGCAGGCCTCGTTGTCCTTTCCACAGACTCGAGACACTCACGGCGCTCTCGGTCCTTGGCCTCACTCACTACGGGCATCCAGCGCATGGCAGGAAAAGCTGGGACTAGAGGGGAGAAAGGTTAGAGGAAAATCCCTAACCTGGATGTCAGCCAAATCTGGGTCAAGTCCGTGCTCTGCCACTGACGCGCCGTGTAGCCTCAGAGAAGCCACTAGACTTCTGGTAGGCTCAGTTTCTCCACTTGTACAAAGGGTACCACAGCTTTCATCCTACCTGCCTCACGGAGTGTGTGTCTCGGGAGGCACAACAACTGAGAGAACACTGCGGCACAGATTGAGATGCTGTTGTTAATAAACAGTAACGATCACATCCCCACCCGCCTTTGGCTGGAACAGGTGATCACAGATCCTGGGGCGGCGAGGGAGGGGCGAGTGCAGACTCACCGGCCGTCCCACCTGCAGGCAGGAGGCTGCAGCCCGCCCAGGGGAGAAGAGGAAGACCTGTCTCTCTGAGCCGCTGAGGAGCTCGCAGCGGATGTCAGCCAGAGCTGCCCTGCAGCCTGCAGGATGTCCTCCCCACCGCTACAGACTGCGGCTTTGCACCTTTTGTATTTTTTAATTTTTTGCTAAGAAAAGCATTTTCTAGAGGTTTTCTTTGGGTTTGTTTGTTTTTTTTTTTTTGCGCTGAAATAATCCCTCTGTTCGTTCACAGAACACTCACAGTTTTACAGGAGAGAGGCGGAACGTGAAACTGGGCAGCACACAGCTCCAGTCTCACGGGCAGACAATGTGCGACTGTGTGCCGAACAACACCTCCTGGAAGGAGTGCATCTGGATAGTAACTGGGATTGCCTTTGGTGGTGAGATGGGGTGACTACATTTCCTTCTTTGTATTTCTATAATATAAAAAATGCTCCATAACGACCTATAATTAGGCTTGCAGTAAAAAGAGTGTGTATGTGAAAAGTACCAGGGACTCCCTTTTGTGGGCTGGAGGGATCGTTTGAACTGGTCCTGCAGAGGCTGAGGTCCTGGCCCAGGTCCTTGCTGTGGGACCTGAGAGACTTACCACTCTCCCTTCCTGGCCTAGACGGCCTGGGAGACCGGGTGCTGGCCAAGACATTCTCTAGGACCCTTGGCAGCTTGAGAAAGTACTCACCTGGGTCTCATCCATCTCTGCCCATCTCACTTCCAGAGGCTTCTCTGTTCTTAAAGAAGTCCTTCCTCTGGCCTTGAGGTGGAGACCGCCTCCCTCATCAGCCTGGCTGCTCCCGGACCTGCCCTGGGAGAAGCCCCTTGGCATTTGCCTGCTCCTTGGTCTGCCCTCCTCAGAGCCCACCCTTCCTTGAAGAACAAAGCCTGGCCAAGCCCTGTGCAGCCTGCTGGCTGCCGGTGACCCCTGCTTCCCTCTCACTCGTGCGTACCAATAGCTACCGGTTATGGCAGTTAACTTCAGGTCACAGGCAAAAGTGCTCTCATTTAATTCTGGCAAAGACTAAAATGTGAACTTGCCCTGGGGGTGGGCCCTATTTGATCCTCGCTGGCCTCTGAGGTCTGTCCTGTCCTCCCCGTTTTACTGGTACTGAGGCTCAGCCAGGTCGAGTTAACTCATCCACAGTCACACAGCGACTTAGTTTGTGGCAGAGCTGGGACTTGATCTCTCGTCAGCTCAGTCCAAGCCATGCTCTTCAGTCCCACGGTGGGCCCTTCCTCAGTGCCCACCTTCCAGCACTGGAGGGCAGGGGCAGTGCGCTCTGAGTTGAACACACAGAGAGCACCCAGCGGCTGTCTGGTGGTGGTGGTGATCGTACCGAGTTCAACCAGCCTTTATCATTCCATCAGCAAGCCTTCCCAGGGCGTCCGGGAGCTCTGGGGAGTGGGCACGGGCCTATTCTGTTCACTGCCCTACTCCTGCACCCGGCAGGGCCCAACACATAGTATTTGCTCAGTTAATGACACTGAATTAATCAAATAACGAAACAACAGAGTAAATAATATGAGCTAACATCCGTGGAGTGCCTACCACAAGCCAGCTCTCAGGGAGTCTCCAGGAGAGTTGAGAGGAGCTGTAACCCTGGTGACAAGGGCTACCTCACGGCGTTTTGCATCACAAAGTCCCCATGTGGAGGCTCTGAGAACACCAGCGAGAGAAAGATGATCGGAGCCTTCCTACCATGTCGGGGGCCACGCCAGCCACCGTCCCCTCGGCGGCTCGAATGTGCTGACTGCCAAGGCACGCAACCCTAACTTCCCACCCACTGCTGTGGTTCCACCAGCTCAGGACACATCTGGGCGCTTCTGCTGCCTCTCCAGCCTGGAAAACCAGAGCGCCAAGGGCTGTAGGACAATCAGGAAATGGGTGTCGTTTAGCCTGGGGAAGGAAAGAGGGGGGTCCCCTTTAACAGCTGAGGAAGAGCACACCCTGGAGACTGACCAGAGAAGCAGGGACTGGTGGGCGGCCTCTCCGGCGGCTGATGAGGCCTTATGGTCCACAGCACACCGCAGGCGCTGGTTAACTGTCGTGCTCTGCCCACCCCAGCCCAGGGCAGCAGGATGGATAAAAGCAGCTTGCAACCTTAGAAAACACCGGTGCCCTGGGGGACAGAGTCAGGAAAGCCTCATCCTGTGGTCTTAGAGCCCTTATTATGCACCCAATTGGGTCTTGTCCCAGCCACGGCTGAACGAAGGCCACGTTCCTCCTTGAGTTCTGAAGGGGCCGGGTGGGCATCATGGCAGATAATCAACAAACACAGCAGCCCCTGTAGAGGGGATCCTGAGGAGGGAACTCCAGCGAATGAACCCTCTGTGGGGGCCGATGGGGCTGGGTCTCAGGCATGGTCATTTGCACGTGTCCTCTATCCCTTCAGGTCCCTGCAGATCCAGACAGGCCCGAACCACGGTGGCTTCCAGCCTCCTGTTTCCGCACACAGCGAATGACCTCCGCCGGCTGCAGTGACACGTCAAAGGATGCCCTCCGATCCCAAGCTGCATACCAGTCTTCGCCTTCCATTCCCTGCGGGGCTCCACAGGCCACGGCGACAGCTGCGGTCCAGCCAGCAGTGGGGCACTCTCGAGACTTCCTGGAAAGTGGGGCTCACGCATCGCCCTGCCCACCCACCGCACTGCCCGGTGCCCGACCCGACGTAACACGTTTTTAAACATGAAACAGCAATTATGCAAAAGCTGCACGGAATGTATGTTCGGTTTAATGAGGATAAAGTGTGAAGCAAAAATGTGAAGAATCACCACCAGGTCCAGAGACAAGGCAATGCCCAAGACCCCTGGGCACACCCTCCTAATCACAGCCCGAACCCACCCTGTGGTCCCAGCTAGATTGACCGTTGTGACAATAATTTCTGTTTTTTATGTTTTGCCTCCTCTGTGTGCATCTACCCTTCAACAGCACAGTCTGTTTTTGCCAGCGGTTAAACTCTTCGTGGAAGGAATCACACACGAATTCTTCTGTGTGCTTCGCCGATTGTTGTGTTGATGAGTCAGCCGTTACGACAGCGCTGTTGTGCAACACGGCGGCTCTGCAGGCCATGCGTTCTCCCTGCAGGCACACCGCACAGGTCATTTCTCTCCCTGGTGGTGATGAGCCTGTGGGCTTTTCCTGGTGCCGTGTGGGTACCTGGTGCACAAGGGCGAGAGCTTGGCTAGAGAACACCCCGAGGAGTAGGGCGGCTGGGTGACGGGGCGTATGCATTTTCCTCTCCAGCAGATCACTTATGCACGTCTTAACTCTGAGAGTGGTTCTCAGGGCAACGGCGCTGTCATACTCCAGCACTGCTGGAGGTAGAGAGAGAGGGACCGTATTTTGCCATGTATAATGCACACCCACATTCTGTGCGCATTATACATGGGATTCTTCTACCCATGGTGTGTAACCATTATACCCATGTATAAGGCACATCCTTATTTTTCTCTCAAAAATTTGGGCAAAAGAGCACGTGTTCTACGTGGCAAAATACCGGTGCGTCTGCCCTGCCAGTCTGCCCGGCCCACCCTCTGTCCTCAGAACCTCGTCCCCTCCCTGCGGCCCAGCCACCTTCTCCCCTCCTCTGGCACTGTGGGCGGGGTCCCTCAGCAGCAGGCTCTTCTCTGGCCTCCCTCCGTCCCTCAGTGATGCAGCTGGGTGGGGGTGGGAGGAGGCTGAGAATGAGGAAGTGGAAACCAAATACGAGGGCCACAGAGAAGTCTGTCCACAGACCTCAGTGTTTCGGCAGCACACCCCGTGGGAGAGGAACGTGCAAGCTGCTTGTGGAGCACGCCTAGCTGGGGCCGGGCCCACTCGGGCCGAGGTGTGCTTCTGGCCAAGCCACCACTTTGCACTAGGTTCCTGTACACAGGTCACTCCATGCAGTCTCACCCCACCCCTGTGAGGTAGGTGTTAGCACTGTCATGTCACAGACAAAGACTCTGAGGCACAGAGACACTGAGTGGCAGGCAATAGAGGACATTAGTTGATAGTGTGGGATCTGGGCCTGTTTAAAATTGGGTTTAAATTGTGGCTTCCCTACTTCCTGGCTCGACTGCTGACTAGTTGCCTGACTGCCTTCCGCCTCAGTTTCCTCATCTGTGGAATGGGCTAACTGGCTCACAGGGCTGTTGAGAGAGTTAAAAGAGATAACGTGTAGAAAGAGCTTAGTGGAGTGCTGGCCAAAGGAGGAAGGAGCAGAACTATGAAATGGGAACTATGGGTCTCCAAGGTGGACAGCCAGGACATGGTGGCCAGGGCGGGGGACGCAGCTCATCCTGGCAAGCTGGGACTAGGCCACCAAGCTGAGGGAGTTCATCCGGGGCTGTGTGAGGACTCAGTCAGTGGCGTGCTGGCCAGGTGGACTTTGAAACGCCAGCACCCAGGCACTCGTGACCCTTGGCACCTTTGCCCAGGTCACTCTGCCTCGCTGTGGCTGCTTCAAAGGGCGGCGATTTGTGACAGGGAGCAGCTGGGCCCCAGCACATGTTGGGGCTCCCACCCTGCTCCAGCGCCGGAGTCCGGGAGTTGGAATTGGCAGGCGGCCGCAGTGGCAGCCAATAGGCAGCCAGCCTGTTGCTAAGGTCACTGGTGAACCTTATTTGGTGACATCCAGCTGACCCTGCCTTCACCTCTGAGAACCCTGGGAAACGCCAACCACAGATGTGAAATGAACGTCTCAAAACCACAGCTTCATTTCCTTTGAGAAAAGATTTGGCTCTCCCCTCTAGCCTGCCTCTCTTGGGCTGGACGCCTCTTGTACAGCAGCTTGCAGCCTCGAGGGAGAGAAGTCAGGGCGGCCTGGGCAGGGACAGAGGGCAGGGCTACTGCACAGGGGGCCTCGGGACCGAGCAGCGACCTCGAAGGCTCGTGTTTGCACGCAGGCGGCTGCCGGCCTCTGCCCAGGCCGCCCCCGTCACACCCCGCAATGTTCCCGGCCCCACTTCCTGCAGCCTTGGGAAGCGGCTGGTGTGAGGAGGACCTGCGAGGCGCAGGGAGGAAGTGGGCCTGCCCAGGCCCCCACCATCTGCACCGGCCACATCGCTTCGGTGCAGCCTACAGCTCAAACGGTCGGCGGTTTCGGTCTTTCACCGCCTTTGGGTGCATCTTCTAGCTTAACATTAAATGTGTAGAACTGTTGCCCCGCCCCAGTGTGGGGGGAAGCTCTGTCTTCAGTATTTCCAAAATAGTACAGTTTCCTCCTGCTCGTACGGCACCTTCGGTCCCAGAACCGTGCTCACGTTTGCAGTGTCACGGGCTCCTCGAGGAGCCCAGCCGGCTGGTAACAGCCAGCGCTGACCGGGCCCTCGCCACATGTCAGGAGCACGAAGTTGCTCAGAGAACCGCCATCACCATCCCCACCTCCCAGGAGAGAGAAACCATCTCAAAGAGACAGTTGCAAAAAAGTCACGTGGCTCATGAAAGCCGGGGTTCTATCCCAGAGAGCCCAGTTCCAAAGTCTGTCCTATTGTCTTCTGCTTCATTACCTTGCAAGGTGCAGGGACCAGAACAAATGTCATTCGCAGGTGACAAGGTAAGGCCGAGAGGACTGAAGGGTGCTGGGGGCCCAAGTCAGGGCTGCCTTCCTAGTCCACGTCTGCTCCACAGGACCATCCGCCACCATGCGTCCCTCACCGTCCCCTTGTTTGGTGTCCTGGTCAGGTTGTCTCCTGACCTGTCGGCTCAAAGTGGCCTTTCTTTTCCAGGCAGCCCGGGGAGCTAAGTGGCCCGGCCTGTCTGGAAGAGACTCTGTGAGCCCATCTGTCAGATAAGGGGGCAAAGCCAGGGCCATGGAGAATGTGCCATAGGACACCCTCCCCCATGCCCCCCACCTTCCCCTGCTAAGCCTGGGGGCCTCAGAAGCCCCCACACCCAGGACTGTGGGCTGGATGGACCCGGCCTGTTCTTTGTGCAACCGTGCAAGTGCAAGGGGTGCAATTTAATTTTTATTTAGCGGGGGAGAGAGAGACATGTGTGGTTGTATCTCTAGCACCCACCACTGGGGCCCTGGCCTGCCACCCAGGCATGTGCCCTAGACTGGGAATTGAACTGGTGACCCTTTGGTCACTGCGGAGCCACACCGGCCAGGGCTGAATGCATAATTTGGGGGCACCTACCAAGTGTCAGACACTATTCCAAGCACTGGGGATGCAAGAGTGAACAACACAGACCAGGTTCCGGGCCTCACAGGTTTAGCTCCAGTACCAGTGAGGGAGACGGACATAGTCACACAGAGAGCTGGGCTGTGGAAGTGCGGCCGCTCGGTCTTTATCTGAGGAGCGTATGGGGTTGGGGCGTGGGGCGGCCCCCGAAGAACAGAGAGATGGTGTGGGGGTGAGCGTAGGGACAGTTCTTGGCCCCTTCCCCACCGTCCTCCTCTCCCCCACATTCCAATCGCTTCTGGAAACTGGCTTCCACGAAAGCTGCTCTGCTGGTGTGAGAATTGCCGCACTCGGCGCCTTTGCCGGCATCTGCTCCCCGTGTTTCTGTGGGAGTGAGCAGACTCGTGGGCAAGCTGGGGAGGCCAGAGGGCCGGGGGTTTGATCTTTGATCCTCAGCTGAACTCAGGCACCTCCTGTCCTCGTCGCAGCCCCGCCCATGAGCGTGAGGGAGCCCTGTGGGGTGGGGCATGGGGGCGGGAGTGGGGGAGAGGGCAGCCCATAGCACAAGAGGCTGCTGGTGAGAAATGCCTAATTCTGAGAAACTTTTTCAGATTGAACATTTTCACCTTAACCAAGAGCCAGGGCCATCCCTAAAGGACCTCTGAAAAGAGAGGAAACCCTCAGGGGGCCGCAGCTGCTGGACAGTCTCAGAGGAAGCTGGAGCAGCGAGGGGCCCTCCCTCTGGCCCCGGCTGCCAGCGAGGAGGCCCAGGGTCCGTGCCCCAGGCTGGGTGCTCCCGAAGCACCTGGAACACCTCGAGGCCTCCAGTAACTATGCGTCCGCTCCTCCCTCCCCCACGGGACTCTCCCTGTGGGAAAGGAACCCTGGCACTGGTGGCTCCAAGTCTGTGATTTCCAGTTTCGTTTTCCAGTTTCCATGGAGCAGCATCTCTGCCCACTCTCTACTCCCACAAGGCGCCACAGGAGAGCTGAGGGAGGAAAGGAGTGTCCTTGCCAGCATCCTGCTCCCTGGGGCTCTCAGAGGGCGGGGGCTGGCCGAGTCCCCGCTGGGCATGGTTGGTAAAATGCAGATTCCTGGCCCCGGGGCTCTGAGGTGCTGGGTTTGAGCCCGTCAGGGATTCCGAAATGACCTCTGGGCTCCAGCATGGCAGTCACAGCCCAGAGCCACCGGCACAGCCAGTGCCCGCCAGCCCACCGCCCTCCGAGGCTCTCCGCACAGTACGAGCCTGCGGACCTTTCTCTGGAGCCCTTGACCCTCCCCCACCGGCTGGGGGCGGGGCTCTGATGTCAGCTCTTTGGCACTGGAGGTCTGTAGGGAGCCCAGGCTACAGTCTTCACGCAGCTCCTCTCCTACCCACCCTTCGATTTCCCTTTACGGTGCTTATTTGTAATAAGTACTAACAGAAACAAAACAAGAAGGAAAATTTCTGCTAAAGAGCCCTCGGGTCCCCTGGCACTCCTCCCTTGCCCTGTTTATTTGTGAGCTATAGCCAGCCTAGCGTAAGGGCGTGTACGTCTGTTTTGCCCCACGTGTGTGTGACTGTGGGTGGGCTGGGCTTCCCACTGCACCTTTGTCCTCACCTGCCCTTGGAGAGAGCAGGTGGGCAGGGCCCCAGGCCGGGCAGGTGCAGACCTTTTCTAATCTCCGGGGCAAATTTGTTCTTCAGTGTTTCTACTATCAGTGTTCGATCAATCAGTAATCAAAGTTGCAATAAACAGTTATCCTTCTCAGTACTGGGCTATAAAGGTTCTTAAATAAACCCTTCTGTGGAGGCCTCAAAGCTGAGAGAGAAGGGCCTTGTGTCTGGAGCTGGAGCTGGAGGCAAATCCATTTCTAATCAGCGAGCACAGACGTGAACTTTAGTAACCTGAGTGGCTGTGGCCTCTCACTCCACCTCGAGCTGCCAGTGAAGCCGGCCGTGCCCTGACTCCTGGGCCAGGTGGCGAAGGTGGGGAAGGAGGCTGCAGTTGGGCTGAAACGTGGGGGCCTGGGGGCACCTGCGCAGGTGTGACCGCTGTGGCATGGCTCGGGCACCAGGGCTGATGGCAGTGGGGGAGGCAGGGCAGCCCTTGAGTTGCACAGAGCCCACACGATGGAGGGAGCCCATCGCCAGTAGCTGGGCTCCTTCCTGCTGAGTGACAGCCAAGCAGGGCAGAGTGGCGCCTGCGAGGGGGGAGGAGGCCCACTTCTCATGGCAGCAGAAACGGAAGTGGCTGCTCCTCCCAGGGCGCAGCAGGGATCAGCGCTGTGGGGCCCCGACTCTCTCCAAACTCCCTCACAGAGGGGACGGTGGGTCTGCCCTTGGGGGCCTGAGGTCCACTCTTGACAGACAGGCTGCAGAAGCTGGCTTTAGGAGCTGAATCAACCATTATCAGGGGTAATGGGAGGCCCGGCAGCAGCTCCAAGAAGCAAGGACATCAAGGCAGGGCACAGGAACCTGGGCCAAGAGCAAGCAGGACCAACAGTCACGGGGGCTTAGCTGGCCGTAACCCTCACTGCAGCCGCACCACTGACGGTGTCGTCCCCGCATGCTCCTGAGGACACAGCTGAGACCTGCGGCATCAGAGAGGGCGGGAGAGGCACTCGATTCCTTGCTACCTTCTGACTATAACTGGGACTGCGCTTGTGCCATGTGGGTCGATGTTTAGGACCGAGATGGACTTGTTCTGGGTGGCCCGGGGCGGTGCAGGGAAGCGGCCTTGAGAGACAGGCGTGAGGAAGAGACCTTCCATGGGTCCAGTGTGGTCTCCAAAGACAGGCAGATACACGCACGCGCACACTGGCTTTTCTGAAAGAGGACTGGAAATGAATGGAAAAATACACACTCAAATTTTAACGGCAGCTGTCTCTAGCTGGTAAGATAATGAATGATTTTTTTTCCTTTTTGCTTACCAATAGTTTCTAGAATGTCCATAATATACCCAAATTGCCTTTTTATCGTGGTAAAATATGCATAACATAACATTTAGCATTTTAACTATTTTTAGGTGTGCAAGTCAACAGCATTAAGTTTTTCGTTAAGTATTTTTTTTTATCCTCACAGGAGGACATTTTTTTTCCTTGATTTTTAGAGGAGAGGAAGGGAGAGAGTGAAGCATCGATCAGCTGCCTCCCACATGCACCTGGACCCAGGATTATACACGCCTGGACCGGGAATCGAACCCACAGCCATTCGGCTATGGGATGATGCTCCAACCAGCTGAACCACACCGGCCAGGGTGGCCTGACGTTCCCTACGCACCTTGCTATGCTGCTCCAGGAGTTTTCGTCATCCCCAACATAACTCCAACCTCCTTCCATTAACTCCCCACTCCGAGCAGCTGCCCTTCTACTCCCTGTCTCTGCGGATTTGACCGGCCCGGCTCTTCGCAGGTGTGGGGTCACGTGACATTTGTCTTTTTTCGTCTGACTCATTTCACTTCTTGGCACAATGTTTTCAAAGTTCATCTACGTGGTGGCATGTGGCAGAGTTTCCCTCTTTTTAAGGCTGCATAACATTCCACTGCTTGTGTGGATTCCATCCACCTGCCAATGGACATTTGGGTTGTTTCCACCTGTGGGCTGTTGTGAATGAAGCTGGCATGAGCACTGGTGAACAGGTGCCTCTCAGAGATCCTGCCTTCAGTCTCTCTGCGCGCATGCCCAGGATTGGAGCTGCTGGATCACAGGGTTATTCCGTGTCTACCTTTTCTAGAAACTGCCACACTGCTTTCTGCGGTGACTGCATCAGTTTACACGCCCACCAGCCACGAACAAGGGTTCTAATTTCTCCACAGCCTTGCCAACACTTAGATTTTCTGGGTTTTTTTTTGGATAACTGCTATCCTAAAGGGTGTGAAGAAGTATGTCACTGTGATTTTGATTTGCATTTCCCGAATCCAAACAACTTATTTTTTAACAACACAACTTATTTTCATTTGCATTTCCCTCGTCCAAACAGCCCAATTCTACGTGAAATCCATTGTCCTTTGCTTCCTGATAAAATAAATGGACCTCTCACCCTCTTTCGTACTTGTCCTCTACGTTGTTTTTTAAATTATGTTAAAATACACATGAGATAAAATTGACCACCTTAACCATTTGTTAAGTATTGTTAAGCAAATTCACTTCATTGTGACTTGACACAAATTACCTTTGCAATAATAAAAAGAGACAGAAGTCTACTTACAAAGAAAGCCAGTGGTGGGTCCTCAGCCCCTGTGGCGCTCACACACTTCGGCTCAGTCCAGGCAGGGACCTGCATCCGCCCACTGAGCCCCTCCGGTGGGCCAGGTTCCGTGCTGGGCAGGGGGCTCCGAGGTGCCCATAGTCTGGTCCCTGCCCTTGAGTTTCGGCCTCTGTCGGGAGCAGGGATGCCGAAGGCTGCTGGGCCCAGAGGCCACCCCGTCATGTGGGTGCAGTGCTGGGAAGGGCACTGGCTTTTCCCTCTGCCTGAGGGGCCTTTCTGTGCTCCGGCCCACCACCAGCATCGGAGCCCCGATCTGAGGTCCGACACTCAGGGCACAGCCCCGCCCACCAGACGTACAGCACGTGGCCCCACTTCCAGCCCCCAGCAGGCAGTTCTGCTTGACGCTTGCACAGCTCAAGTACGGGGGCAGGAAAATGCTGACTGTGTGTAGTTCGTATTTTTATGGCATCTTCCTTCTCAAGTTCAAGGACCCCATCACTGAGTTACGAAATGCTGCTTCACTCACTGTGGGGAGCGTAGGCAAGCGCGCGGCAGTCCCTGGGAGGAGGCGGCAGTCTGGGGACGAGGACCGGCTGAATGCAGGGGCCTCGGAGCGGACTTGCTACCTCGGAGTGTGCCCTCGGGAGTCACATGGCATGCCCTCACTCTGAGTGCCACAGGAGCTCGGAAGTGAGAGGGGCCGCACAGGGGTGGGGTGGGCAGGGAAGACCCTGGAGCAGGGCCCCCAAGGTGGGGAGCAGAGGATAGAGGAGACCACCACAGGTGAGCAAAACAACTGGAACCCGCATGCACACCGGTCAGAACGCAAGAGCGGGCCAGGCCGGGGCCCGTGTGGGAGGGCCCCACCAGCTGCCCTTTCACCCACAGACAGCAGGCCTCCCTCAGCCCCACCCAGGTCCCCAGGACACATGCTGCACTGTCCCCAGCCTGACCACAAGCCCCCACGCGAGCCATGTCCTGTTCAGACTGGCTTAGAAACTGGGAAGTACCTGGCATGGGGCCCTCCACTTCCTCTACATGGTCGCCTAGGGCTCTGGGGGGACCAGCAAGGGGTCATTTTTGTGGCCAGGAAATGTCTGTGGCAGCTCTGGACACCACAGGCCTTCCCGAGATCCAGAGTTCTGAAGTGCAGGCCACATTCCCAGTGATTCTCGGCTGCCTGAACTCCAGCTCCAGTCCCTTGCTTCTTCCTGGTAGGCTCATCTCGGGCTGTGCGTGTCGGGGGGAGGGGGTGAAGGTTGTCTTTCCCGAGTCCATGAGGTGCCCTCAGATCCAAAATCCTCTAAGATCAAGGGCAGGACACCGAGAAACAGAGCAGCGGATACTCACTTGTGGTTTTAGTTCAAGGCGTTTCAACCTTGGCCACCCATCACAGCCACCCAAGGAGCTTCTTAAAAGTACTCATATCCAAATACCTCAACAGACACTGTGCAAAGAGGGGATCTAAACGGCCACTAGACAGATGAAAGGTGCTCGACTGCGTGAGTCATCGGGGAAACGCAATGACACGACCCTGTGATGCCATGCCATTTCACCAGAGTGGCTCCTGTGAAAAAGGCACAAAATAGCAATTGCTGGCAAAGGGGTAGAACAGCCGGCACTGCCGCACAAGGTGGCAGGGAGTTGCTTCGGAGACTCACTTGGCCTGAGGTGTTAAAGCCGCACGCACTCTATCCATACCTGCCTGGCGGTTCCACTTCTGGGTCCAGACCTGATGGGAACGCCCCCACGGCCGCCGCTAGGATGCTCGTAGCAGCAGTGGTTGGAAGAACCCCGACTGCAAACAGGCATCTGAACACCCCACATCCGTCAACAGTAGAACGGATGGGTAAACTGAGGAACATCCATATAGTTGGATGCCCTGCGGCAACAAGAATGAACTGATGACACAGATAAGCAACAACCTGGGCAAATCTCACAAACACGATGCTGACCGGAGGAAGCTGGACCCCGAAGCACGCCTACTGCATGACTTCATTTACAGAAGGTCAAGCCCAGAAACAGGCGAACCTAATTTCTACCGTTAGACGTGAGAACGGCGATCACCCTTCAGAGCACGAGGGGATGCTGGCGCTGTTCTCTTTCTTAATCGGGTTGCTGGTCACTCGAGGTACATTCACCTTGTGAAAATTCCCTGTGCTTTGCACTTCAGGGTTTGTGCTTTTTTTCTTCCTTCCTTCCTTTCTTTTTTTCTTTGCATGTATGTTATCTTCAATAAATACATATATATTTTTAAACTCAGATCAATCCAGTCAGTACCTTCAGGGTGAGGATAAGACCCAGGCATCAAGATTTTTAAAAAAAATATTTTATTTATTTTTATTTTCCAAGAGAAGGAAGGGAGGGAGAAACAGAGGGGGAGAAACATTGTGATGTGCAGAGGTGCAAGAGAAACATTGAAACATCGACCGGTTGCCTCTCGTGCGCCCCCCACTGGGGACGTGGCCCACAACCTAGGCATGTGTCCTGACCAGGAATTGAACCAGTGACCCTTCAGTTCTCAGGTTGGTGCTCAATCTACCGAGCCACGCCAGCCGGGGCATTATTTTTTAATATAATAGATGATTGTAATGTGCAACCAGGATTGGAAGCCATTGGCTCAGTTTCTCAGGCAAAGCGGATCCACTCAAAGGCCTCAAAGGGCCCTGACAAAAGGCACTTGCACCCCGGGGGAATGAGATGCTGGGGAGGCAGAGCGGGTAAGAGGTCCCCCCTGTGCTGAGGTGAGCAAGCCTCAGAGGAAGTCCTGGAGCCCGCTGTTGTAATGTGTTTCTTCCCTGGCAGTGGCTGTTGAAAGCTGGTTGCATCAGTTTGGTGTATAAGGGGAACAAGGTGGGCCCCAGCCCCGCCCCAGGGTAGTGGCTCACTCAGCACAGCTGCTTCAGGGTCATTTATAGAGAAGTGGCAGCTGAGCTTCCCAGGGAGGGCTACCAGGGCCAGACTCTCTGCCTAGGCTCTGACACCTGGTGGGGGGAGGGGCGGCCGTAGGACTCACTCAGGGTGTCTGTGTTTGTGGGTAACACCCAACTCTGGGTTCCAGATGATGTCCAAACTCTCTGCCCCCCGGGTCCAGATTAGGAACTTGCAACATCGCACTGAGGACCAGCCGAATTGGCCTTGGCTCAAAGTGCCTGGGCTGAGACTATTCCTTCCTCTTCGTGCGGTTTGTGGCAGCCACCCTCGCCATGGCCAGCCTTCAGCATACTCTGGTCAAACTACATGCAGCTTGGCCAGGCCAGGACAGGACGTGGGCTTACACACAACACAGGTGTTCTGCCTCCCTGGGCCCCAGCCATCCTTCCAGACGTGCATCGACCTTTTGCTGCGGGAGGCACCGTGCAGAGAGACCTCAGAAGCTTCCCCCAGCCCTCCAGGGCCCTCCACAACTGGGCTGCGGGCTGGCCACCTGGCTGTGTCCCTGCATGTCTGCCTCCCAGCATCGCGTCTGCAGGGCAAGAGTGGACAGGAAGGGGCCTGGGTCTCACGCACCTCTGCCAGGAGGGACGCTTGCCGGGGCCTCATGGAGTGGCGTGGGCTGGAAGAAGACAAGCTAAACTGATAGAGGTTACATCACTCGAGGGAAGCCACCAAGCATTAAAAGTGAACAAATCTGACTCTAACTGCCCAGCCCCCGCTCCCCAAGTTAAAAAAAAAATCCCTAGAAGTAAAAGAATCAGGAATAAGGAAGCTGGAGCATGAGTGCCTCCCCACCCCTTTCCTGGCTTCAGTCCCCTCCCTGTGAAACGGGGGTTCCTCCCAGGCCTTTCCTCTTGCCCAGGCAGACTGAGGGATCCTGGCTCTGCCCGAGGGGGCCAGGAGGGGCCTGGGCCCTGAAGGCCGGGCCTGGACTGCCCCTGGCTGGGACGTCGCCTCCCCGTCTATGAAATAATACCACAGTGGCAGCCCCTGCCAGCCAGCCAGAGGTGCACTACCCCTTCCTGTTGTCTGGTTTAAGAAGCATTTAAAAATATTTCCTTTTTGTGCTTCAGGAAATGGGTGGCCAGAAAGAATTCTTGATTCTATTTTTTCCCCAGAGGTACGTAACATGTGCTTCAAAGGGGTACGCAGATTATACACAACCGCGGGCCAGCAGGGAGCGCCCCGGGTGACCTTGGAGGTGGCCCAGGTCCGCCGGGCTCCAGCTGCCCCTCGGGGTGTGAGGTGCATGAGGTGCGACGGGGCAAGGCTGCGGGCCTCTCTGGCAGCCAGCTGATCCTCATCGCAGACCAGCGCACCACATTTGTCAGAGCAGAAGCGTCAAAAGAAGTTGCTGGCCTGAAAGCACAGAGGCCTGGCTAGTGGGTCTGACCTGAGGGACAGCTAACGTCACATCTGGGGAATCCCACCCACCCACAGCCTGGATGTCCCCCAAACATGCGCGTCACCTTGACCCAGTGAGGATCTGCTATCCAGGAAGGACAACTAAAACGGCTGATGCTCCCCCGTCTACAAGTCATCAGACATTCTCTCCCCGGGTTTCCTTTTACTTACCTGCTAACGTTCCTCCTCAAAACACCCCAGTAGGTAACACTTCCCCATCCAGAGGAGTCACTAGTCCAGTGCCCTCTGTGATGTATTATTGTTAAAACCAGAAAGTGAATTTAAAAAACCCCTGAGTAACCCAGAGCTGTCACCGAGGTCCAACTCGGGACTCCCAGGAGGGGCTCCCAGGCCCACTCAGGGACTATTCTCGTTGTAGGTGCAAACCAGAAGGAGTTTCTGGGCGTGGTCACAGTTCCAGAGGTAACAGATGCGCACTCCAAAGGGCAGTGCAGAGGGGGCCGAGGGAGGGCCTGGGCTGGGGGAGGCAGCTGGGTGGAGAAGCCCCCAGGAGCCGGTGGCCCGAGGGAGGGTGGGGTGGTTAGTGGCACCACAGAGAGCTGCAGGAGCAGGCTGCTGGGAGGCACTGTGGCTTTAGGGTGACAGACACTGACCCTGGTGACCTGAGGCCTGGCAAGGGAGGGAGCTGGGGATAAAGCGCCCCAACATTATTCTGCGATCTCCTGCAGGGGCTTCTATTGGCCGTACACAGCTGGAAGCCCGAGGATGCAAATCCAGTGGCTGCAGTCCACACAGGGCAGGCTAGGAGGGGTGGGGGAGGGAGGGGAGGCAGCCGGCAGGGGCAGGGCAGAGGGGGAATACCTGCACAGTCGTCTGCTTTGACCATTTATTTGAAAGGAGTCACTTTTCTAAGTGCTAGAGTGTGGCACCCTCGTCACACAAAAATGCGTCAAGGGGCAGCCAGGGACAGAGATGACCATGAAAAAATATTTAAGG
>PVKM010028529.1:0-18219 GCA_004027735.1 Carollia perspicillata
CTCTCTCTCTCTCTCTCTCTCTCTCTCTCTCTCTCTCTCTCTCTCTCTCTCTCTATCAAAATTATGACCTAATCTCCTTCGGAAAAATTTTTCTTGCTAGAAATCCTGAACCAAAATAAAAGGGAAAAGGGATAGAATCTGGCATAACTTAGCACACTCACACACAATCACACACTATAGGCAGCTGTACAGAATTTTTGTTCCAAATGTGTGATGTGATGTGTTTTGTCAATATTATAATGAGTAAAAATCTAGACCTTAAAATCATCCAGGCTTTGGAAAAAATTCATGAGATACTGGGTTTTATAATTATAAAACTGAGCCAGATTTGAGGTTATATAGTATAAGACATGACTTATTGAGAAGGAGATTATCATACTTTAGTTAGAAATTACTATAATATTCAAATGTCTCTCTGTAAAGTCATACTGAATATAGACAAAATAATATTTAGTCCTCTAAATCTGACTCAGAAGTTTCCTCTAACCTTCTGCTATTTTTATTTAGTCTGTCTTGGCAGAAAATATTTCCTAAATATTTAGGAAGAAAGTATGGAGTTCCATTAGCTTTGAAATTGTCACACAAAGATAAGACAGGGTAGCTCAATGCCTTGCAATTACAGGACATTTTGATTCAGATGATATCAATTAAGTAGTTTCTTCCAGGAGTTATGTTAGTGTTTAAGGAAATGCAGACAGGTTGATGGTGATCTTGGTATAGTAACTGTTATATATTTTTATTTTGGAAAGTTGGCTATTGTTTTAGAAAACTGCATGTGTATCATTATTTTTGCTCATAAAATAAGTGTAATTTTCTTGACTGTATTTTCCCCATAAGAAATATGGTATTGAGAGAAAACAATCAATTTTTTAAAACATTTTATTTGAGTCATTAAATATTTTACCTACAATTTTTATAACCACTTAAAACTGTGTGTTATTAACATATAATAAAAATAGAGTCTGTGCCTCCTGGGCTCAAAGGTTGACAGCAACTCTCCTGGATCAATGCCAGGCTTTTCCACTTTATAATTCCTTTTCTTTTTCTGAAATTAATAAAAACAAGTTCAGGAAGCTGCAGCAGGACTTTTGGCCAATGTAGGCTTTGTCATGTGAGTGTATGCTGTAGGATCATATCCTACATGGATTTGCAAAATCAGTCATGAAGAAGTATTGTGAAGTATTAAGGCCTAAGCATTACTTGTATTTTAAATACAACCTCTAAGGATATCCCATCCACATATGAGCTAATAGTTCATATTAGCTTCTTTTGTATGTACAGCAATTAGGAAAAAGATGGCTAAAAATCACTTCGCAAGATTAAGTAAATTTAATACATGAATGTACCTTGGCCTTAAGCAGGGTATCTAAGAAAGAAACTTACTTAATTAATAACACAATATAGGTTTAGTAGATCCAAGATGGCAGTGGAGTAAGTGGAAGCTACACTAACCTCCCCCAGGAACAAACTGGAATTACAACTAAATTATAGAAAAATCATCCTGAATAACCAACTGAACACTAGCTGGAGAAAAGCCTTAGAACCAAGGACTGACAGAAGAAGCCACACTAACACATTGAGACTGCCACTTACACTGGGCTTTGGTGAAGGAGGGTGGAGTGTACTAGAGCCACCTGAGGAAAGCCTGGGGTTCGTGGTTCTGGGGAGAGAGCTGAAAGGTCAGCCATCAGGATCCTTGTGCTAAGTCATTCCCCATACTTCAGAAGCCATCTGTCTCAGGCACTACATTCCCCTACATCAGCCTGGGGGAAAGCAATACCCCAAACTTCAGGAATCCTATTTGCCCCACATCAGGAATCCCTCTTTCCCCACCCTGTGGAGGTTAAGCATGGATGCTGAGGAGTGCATTTGGAGGCACTTTCAGTGATTAAGCATAACATCCTTCAGGCAGAGGTGAATCTCTGGGAACTTTGAGACTTTAGCAGATCCTTCCCCCAGCCTCGTGATGGTAAAAGCCAGCCTTGGTATTCAGCTTGGTTCTCTTTGCACACACCCAGACTCATCAGAGGGAGCCACAAGCTGTACATTGCTGATAACTACAAACAGGTTGCCTAGGGCCAGTTACAGGAAGCATCTGACCAGAGTCTTTGCAGACCTACCTAATGCATAGAAACAAATGCAAAAAAGCAGCCAAAATGGGAAGACAAAGAAACAGGTCCCAAATAAAAGAACAAGAGAATTCCCCAGGAGAAGAGCTAAATGAAATGGAAGCAAGCAATTTATCAGATAAAGTTCAAAGTAATGATTAAAAGGATGCTCAACAGCATGAAAAAAAGACATAGAAACTATAAAAAGGAGCAGTCATAAATAAAGAATACAATATCTAAAATGAATAATACACTGGAAGTAATAAACAGTAGGTTAGATGAAGCAGAGGATCAAATCAGGGATTTGGAAGTTAATTTAGAAAAAAAAAAACACCCAAGCAGAGAAGCAAGAAGAAAAAAGTATTTAAAAATGAGGATAGTTTAAGAAACCTTTGAGACAACAACATTTGCCTCATGGGGATACCAGGAGGAGAAGAGAGCCAAGGGACTGAGAACATACTTGAAGGAATAATGACCTAAAGCCTCCCTAACCAGGTGAAGGAAAAAGACACACAAGTCCAGGAAGCTCAGAGAGTCCCCAACAAGATGGACCCAAAGAGGCCCACACCAAGACACATCATAATTAAAATGGCAAAGTTTGAAGACAAGGAGAAAAATCTGAAAGCCAAAAGAGAAAAGCAGTTAGTTACCTACAAGGAGGCTCTCATAAGATTGTCATCTGATTTCTCAACAGAAACGTTTCAGGCCATAAGGGATTGGCATGAAATATTCAAGGTGATGAAAAGCAGGAACGGCCCTGGCTGGTGTAGCTCAGTGGATTGAGCACGGGCCTGTGAAGCAAAGGGTCGCTGGTTTGATTCCCCATCAGGGCACATGCCTGGGTTGCAGGCCAGGTCCCCAGTAGGGGACACATGAGAGGCAACCATACATTGATGTTTCTCTCCCACTCTTTCTCCTTCCTGTCTCCTCTCTGTAAAAATAAATAAAATATTAAAAAAAAGAAAAGCAGGAACCAAGGCTACTTTACTCAGCAAGACCATCATTTAAAATTGGAGGAGAAATAAAGAGCTTCCCAGACAAGAAAAAGTTAAATGACTTTGTTAACACTGCTGTGACCCACTAGGCTCATTTTGTGTCTTTTAATCTGAAACCAGTCTCTTGTAGACAGCATATACATGGACACTGTTTTTCTATTTATTCAGCCACCCTATGTCTTATAATTTGATCATTTAGTCTATTTACATTTTTTTAATTTTTGATTTTAGATAAAGGAAGGGAGAGGGAAAGAAACATCAATGTGATATATAGGGGCCAACTAAGATGGAGGCATAGGTAGAAATGCTTCGCTTCCTCATACAACCAAAAGAAGGATAACAACCAATTTAAAAACAATAAACAACCAGAACTGCTAGAGTATCAAACTACATGGAACTCCGACAATCAAGGAGTTAAAGAAATATTCATCCAGACTAGTAGGAGGGATGGAGATGGGCAGGCAGGAGGAGAAGACCTGCAGCAAGGCAGAGGACTGAAGGACTGCAGAGGCAAAGAGGGGCTGGTTGACAGGGAAACTAAAGACTCAAAAACTCTAGCTGTAAATACTGTGGGGGGTGCAAAGACTGGAGAAACTTCAATTTCTTCTGTGGGAGAAACTCCCAGACTCACAGAAGAGTTCATTGGAAAGTGGGGCTAGAGTGGAGTGAGCAAGTGGCGTTGTCCCCTCTGTGACCCCCTCCAGACAGCACCACAACCCCCATATATAATTTTCATAATTTAAAGCTTATATATGGTTTATTAAATTGTTTATTTCTGGAATTTTCATTTAATATTTTCAGACCACAGTTGTCCACAGGTAATTGAAACTGCATATAAGGGGGAACTGCTGTATTCCTGAATTCGTGAAACTCTAAACACCTTTGGGTTTTGTTGGCCTTATTAAATGAGCTTGGGATTCAGTCATCTGTTCTCTTGAAATTTTTGGACTAGTTTCAGAAACATAGTTGTTAGTTCTTATTTGAATGTTTGGTAAAATTCACCTGTGGAGCCATTTGGTCCAGAATTTTAATATGTTGGGAGTTTTTTGATTACTGCTTCAATTTCTCTAAGTGTTATCTGTCTATTCAGATTTTCTGATTTTTCCTGATTTGGTATTGGAGGAATGTGTGTTTCTAGGAATTTTTCCACTTCATCCAGGTTGTCCAATTTGATGGCATATAGATGTTCATAATATTTTCTTATAATATTTTGTATTTCTTTGGTCTCAGTTTTTACTTCTCTTTCCTTTCTAATTTTATTTATTTGGGTGCTCTCTCTCTCACCTCATTTTTTGACGAGTCTGGTTAAAGATTTGTTAATCTTGTTTATCTTTTTAAAGAACCAGCTCTTGGTTTCATTGATCATTTTTATTGTTTCTTTAGACTTTATTTCATTTATTTCTGCTCTGATATTTATTATTGCCCTCCCTCTACTCACTTTTGGCTTTGTTTGTTTGCTGTTCTTCTTCATGTTTCTTTAAATTTAAAGTTAAATTGTTTATGTAAGATTTCTCTTGTTCTTTAAGATAGACTAGTAATGCTCTTAATTCTACTATCAGGACTCTTTTCAATATGTTACATAAATTTTACATTGTTTTGTTCTCATTTTCATTTGGTCAAGGCATCTTTTGATTTTTTCCTCAATCTTACTATTAACCTATTCATTGTTTAGTAACATGTTATTTAACCCCTATGTCTTTGTGTGTTTTTCACTTTTTTCTTGTAATTGATTTCTACTTTCATAACATTTTGTTCAACTGAACAGGATAGAGAGTCCAGAAATAAATCCATGTCTTTATGGTCAACTAATATTTGACAAAGGGGGCAAGAGCATACAACAGAGTAAAGACGATCCCTTCAATAAATGGTGTTGGGAGATGGGACTGGTACATGCAGAAAATGAAACTAGACCACCAACTTATACCATACAGTGTAATAAACTCAAAATGAGTAAGTGACTTAAATATAATTTACGATACCATAAAAATCCTAGGGCACATATAGGCAGTAAAATTTCAGATATCTCGCGCAGCAATATTTTTGCTGATACATCTCCTAGGGCAAGAGAAATAAATGAAAAATAAACAAATGGGACTACATCAAATTAAAAACTTCTACACAGCAAAAGAAACCATCAACAAAATAAAAGCGGACCACACTCTATGAGAAAACCTATTTGCCAATGATACACCTGATAAGGGGTTAATTTCCAAAATACATAAAGAACTTGAAGAACTCAACATCAGGAAAACAAATGATCCAATTAAAAAATGGGGAAAGGGTCTGGATAGACACTTCACCAAGAAGGACACACGGATGTCTCACAGACACATGAAAAGATGCTCAATGTCACTAATCATCAGAGACATGCAAATTAAAACCACAATGAGATACCACCTCACCCCTGTCTGAATGGCCATCATTAATAAATCAACAAACAAATGCTGGGAGCCTCTTCAACAAATGGTGTTGGGAGATCTGGACAGCTACATGCAAAAAAATGAAACTTGACCACCAATTTACACCATACACAAAAATAAATTCAAGGTGGATGAAAGACTTAAATATAAGTTGTGACACCATAAAAGTCCTAGAGGAAAACATTGGCAGGAAAATCTCGGACATTCCATGCAGTGACATCTTCACTGATATGTCCCCTAGAGCAAGAGACATAAAGCAAAGAATGAACAAATGGCATCTCATCAAATTAAAAAGTTTCTGCATGGCTAAAGAAAACACCATTAAAATGAAAAGAGAACAAACTATAGGGGAAAACATATTTGCCAAGGATACCTCAGACAAAGGTTTGATCACCAAAATATATAAAGAACTCACACGACTCCACTCCGTGAGGACAAAAAAAAACCAATTAAAAAATGGGCAAAGGATTTGAACAGACACTTCTCCAAGGAGGACATACCGAGGGCCCAGGGACATATGAAAAGATGCTCAGCATCACTAGTCATCAGAGAGATGCCAATTAAAACCACAATGAGATACCAGTTTACACTGGTAAGAATGGCCATCAGAAACAGATCAACAAACAAGTGTTGGAGAGAATGTGGAGAAAAGGAAACCCTAGTGCACTATTGGTGGGAATGCAGACTTGTCCAGCCACTATGGAAAACAGTGTGGAATTTCCTCAGAAAACTAAAAATGGAACTGCCTTTTGACCCAGCAATTCCACTACTGGGATTATGTCCTAAGAACCCTGAAACACCATTCCAAAAGAACCTATGCACCCCAATGTTCATAGCAGCACAATTTACAATAGCCAAGTATTGGAAGCAACCTAGATGCCCATCAGTAAATGAGCTGATCAAAAAACTATGGTACATTTACACAATGGAATTCTATGTGGCAGAAAGAAAGAAGGAGCTCCTACCCTATGCAACAGCATGAATGGAACTGGAAAGCATTATGCTAAGTGAAATAAGCCAGGCGCTAAAAGACAAATACTGTATGATCTCACCTTTAACAGGAACCTAGGCAACAAAACAAACAAGCAAGCAAAATATAACCAAAGACACTGAAATAGAGAACAGGCTGACAGTGACCAGAGGGGAGAGGAGAGGGAATTTCAGGGGAAAAGAGGAAGGGTTTGCAGGAATAAGTATGGGGGACACACGGACAAAAATGGGAGGGGGTAATGGGAGGGAGGTGGGGTGGTCTGGGATGGGAGTAAAAGGCAGAAAACTGTATTTGAACAACAATTAAAATTTTAAAAAATGGGGGAAAATATGGTACATTTACACAATGGAATACTATGCAGCAGAGAGAAAGAAGGAGCTCCTGCACTTTTCAACAGCATAGATGTTACTGGAGAACATTATGCTAAGTGAAATAAGTTATTTGATAAAATACAGCTATCATATGATCTCACTTAAAAGGGGAATCTAATAAACAAATAAAATAATGAACAAAATAGAACCAGAGGCATAGAATCATGGAATAGATTGACAGCTGTAAGAGGGGAGGGAGAAGGTGGGGGCTGATTGAAAGAAGGGGAAGGAATTAATGAAAGAACATACATGAGGGACCCATGGACATGGACAATGGTGTGGGGATTGACTACGGAAGTAGGGAACAGGCTGGGTGGAGGGGGTCAACGGGGATAAAATAGGACAATTGTAATAGCATAAACAATAAAACATTAAAAAATTAATTCAGTCAGATTTTAGTCTTACATTATTACATTGTTCCATAGCAAAGCATCATAAAAATTCTATTTTAGAATTTTTAGATGTTGGGAACTTCCCTTCTACCTGTACTCTCTCAAGTTTGATTGTTCAGCTTTTTGAAGAAAGATTTTATTACTGTTAGAAAGAGGGGAAGGGAAGTAGAAAGAGAGGGAGAGAAACATCAATGTATGAGAGATACATTGATTGGTTGCCTCTCACACACCCCCTAACTGAGAATCTGGCCTGCGACCCAGGCATGTGTCTTGACTAAGAAATGAATTGGTGACCTTTTGGTTCTCAGACAACCATTCAATCCACTGAGCCACACCAGCCAGGGATGATTGTTAAGCTTTTTATTTGATTCTGTGAAATATCCCTTATTCTTCCAATAAATTCTTTGCTCAAGTCAGCATGAGTAAGTGTGTATCATTTGTAACCAAAGAACACAAGATGATATGTAAAATAGTACTAAAGAGCTGATTGTAGACAACAGAACATGAAAGTAATGACTTATTTGGAATTGATTATCTAGATAGGTTGGAAAACATTTGTTTATATTTCAGATCAGAGTATGCAGTGATAAAACAAGTAATTTATTGCTTGTGGTAGGCTAAGACCAAGGACTCACTGAGGGCAAATATCTGGAGAAAGTTGTGATAAAATGCTGAAAAGAACATGAGAAACAATGAGATCCCTATATAATGTGGTTTCTTCTGATGGCATGGATAATTTAAAGCAAGAGAATTAAGATCTGAAGTCTTGAATTTTTCATGTCAAGGAACAGAATGAAATTCAGTGTTTTTGTGACTGGCTGAAACTGTGGGAATGAGATAGCTAAGAATCAAATTCCAATATGGGTGTATTAGTTGAATTAAAATGGTAATTGAGTTCATTGTCCTCTGTTACTTCTTATATAGAAATTAGAGAACAACTTGGAAAAGGTTGGCATACTGACAAAAGAAATGGCAATATATACTTGACTTTAGAGAACTTGGAGAACTGCAGACTTTCTACACTCTTTGGTATCTTTCTCACTACGCATATCCTGTCTGAGAAAGTGGTACCTCACTTCAACTAGCATTGGGCTGCTGAAAAGCCATCTTAT
Source organism: Carollia perspicillata (assembly GCA_004027735.1). Taxonomy (NCBI): domain Eukaryota; kingdom Metazoa; phylum Chordata; class Mammalia; order Chiroptera; family Phyllostomidae; genus Carollia; species Carollia perspicillata. Next base: position 8,390 of record PVKM010028529.1, read on the forward strand.
TAACCTGATTGCCAATTTTTTTTTCCTGCAGTGGTAAATTTCAGATTAGCATTTATATGAAACTTGAGTATGCTATAGTTTTGGGTCCATTTGGCAAAAAGTTCATCCTGTCTTTTCATCAGCTGTTCTAATCAATTATGTCCCTTTTAAATCTCTGACTTTCTGACCGCACCATTAGTCACTATTTATGAATCAGTGTATACTCTGACCTTAGGCTATCTATCCTAGGCAAAGTAGACAGGAAGATATCCTGTTTAATAATATTAAATGTAAACTGTAAATTTTTTTTAAAAATCTGCCCAATGTGTGTCTTTCTCTGCTTTGTTGATCTTCTGATTTCTCCTAAATGGAGCTAAGATGCCACATCTGTCCACTTTGGGCAGCTATTTTCATTAAGAGCCATGTATCTGAAAACAATCTCACTTTACAATTTATGGATACATAGGTGCAAACCAACAGATTTATGACAGTGTGACAGAAGGCACTCCACAGAGTCCAAGAAAGCTGTCAGTGCTACTTATTTGGGCCTTATAGAGGAGTGTAGGATGAGGATCCACTTGATGATGGACTACTTTATGACTACATGAATATGATTGCACATACCAGTAATTCATGATGGGCATATGGTTCAGGTCATATGGTTAGCTGGAGATCAATACTTAGCACACATTCTTCACCAGAGTATGGGACTAAATTAGGATCTGTTTCACATTTGTTCATTCAATATATTGATCATTCATATTCCAGGCACTATTCTAGGTTCTGGGATGCAGCAAAAAGCAGACAGACAAGATTCCTGCTGTCCTGGAGCTTATATTCTGGTAGTGAGAGGAAGACAATATATAAGCAACCAAGTACAGAAATAAAAATTCCAGGTACTTATAAGTAACCTAATTTAGTGTGAGTTCTGCAGTTGAGTTGAGTGCGAGTTCTCTTATCATTTTGACATCAGGATATATCAACCTAATGTAGCCATACATGCTTAAACAATACTAAACATTTTCACTTTATGTGATCACTGGGCACTAATACAATCATAAAAGTAATCTGAGCACTAAACTTTCATGGCAGATATGCAGGTAAGTTAGATAATTGATAGAATATCTTTGAAATAAAAGCCAAAAATGCTTAAAGCAAAATGTCTTTAAAAATTTAAGTACTCAAGGGGAGGGGATAATGGAGGAAAAGGGTGAAGGGTTTGCAGGAACAATTATGAAGGACACATGGGCAATAACAAGGTGGGGTGGAAACAGGGGAAGGAGGTGGGGAGGGCTGGTGTAGAAAGGCAGAAAAGTGTACTTGAACAACAATAAAAATGAATTTAAGTACTCAAGTATATGTGGGAATATATATATCCTGGAACACAAAAGGATCCTTGGACACATTTGCAAACCCTTGATATAGTCCAATTACATATATGTATATACACACATATATATAATTTAAATATTTTATTTGTTTTATATCTCAGATATTCATTTATTATGATATAATGTTTAAACATCTTTTGTGCCTCTGATTTTTTTTTGCCTCTGAATTTCTGATCTAAAAAACTGGAGTTTGTGTGTGTTTTCAGGAGCAAATGAGATAATTCATGTAAAAAATTTAGAATAGTGTGTTAGACATTGGTGTCATTGACTTCTTTTATCTATTATTAAAAGCACTGTGAGCACACTTGTACAAACATCTTTGTTTATATCTCTATTTATAAGTATTAAGTTCTTAGAAGTGGAATTACTGATTTGAACAGTATAAAATTGCAACCATTTTCATGCATCTTATTATACTCTCCTTAGTAAACTTCTACTATTTTACCGTCCCACCAAAGGTACATAAATATAATTTCTTCCCTATATACTCTCACTAGTGCAGAGTGTTATCATTTATTATTTATATTATTACAGTTGCTCCCATGTTTTACTCCCTTTGTCTACTAGTACCCAGCCCCGACCCCTCCCCTCCCTCAGTTGATTCCCAAAATGCTGTCTGTGTCTATGGGTCATGCATATATGTTCTTTGCTAATTCCTTCACTGTCTTTCATTCAGCCAGCTGCCCTTCTCTGGTAGCTGTCAGTCTGCTTCATGTATCTATGCTTCTGTTACTATTGTGTTCATCAGTTTATTCTGCTCATTAGATTCCACATATAAGTGAAATCATGTGGTATTTGTCTTTCTCTGACTGGCTTATTTCACTTAGTATTACACTCTCTATGTTCATCTATGCTCTGAATTGTTTGGTAGATTTTGTTATATTATAGCAAATGCAGAGGTGGGAAGAGTTTGTTCTCATTCTGAGAACAGAATGCCTTGTCCAAGTGGATTGAAACAAAACAGCTTTGAGGCAAAGCAAAATGTTGCCTAGGGCACCTTATACATACTTTTAATACAGAATTTCAGGTACTTTAGTAGTAAAAATGCATTATTTCTTAGACAATTTATATTCCATTTACTTATTATTTTGTAAAAAATTCCCCCAAACTTAAAACTTAAAATAAAAAATGTATTATTATATCTCAAAATTCTGTGAATTTACAGGGATCAGCTGAATTGTTTTCATTTGTGTTTCCACATGTGGTTATTACAGAGGGAGTGGCTGTCCAAGAATCAGGAAGTAGAAGCCACTATCTCTTTAAATGAGTGGTTCTCAACTGGGGGTTATTTTGCACCAATCCCAGGGGATATTAAGCTGTCTGAAGACATCTTTAGTTGTCACAAGTGGAAGGAGGGTGCAACTGGCATCTAGTTAGTAGAGGTCAGCCTCATACAACAATAAATTATTCATACTCAAATGTCAGTAATGCTGCATTTGAGAAACTTGTTTTAAAGTTTAGGCTTAAAACTGACACACTGTCAATTCTGAAACATTCTATTGGTCAAAGCAGCCATAAGATAGAATTTTAGTCACCAGAGACTGAAACAAAAAGACTCTAGACACAGTGATACCAGGTACAACTAAGGACTGAGGTAAGTGCTTTTTGAAAACATCACGGTGAATTAATTGAAACTGTGCATACCAATCAGTGAGATTGTAATGGTTTTATGTGTCAACTTAGAGAGTATTTTTAGATGAGCTTAACATTTAAACCCATGAACTTTAAGTAAGCAGATTGTCCCTGATACTGTAGATGAGCCTAATCCAATCAGCTGAAGGCCTGAATAGGACAAAAAGACCAGCATCCCTAAGAAAGGGATAATTTTTTAGCTGACTGCCTTCATCTGAGCCATTGGTTTCCCTGGTTTTTTAGGTTACAGGCCCTTCAGACTACAACTGAACATCACCTCTCCTAGATATTCAGCTTACTGATACATATTATAGATTTAGACCTGCCACTTTCCAGTTTATGTGATTCAATTCTTTATGTATCTACCTATTCAATGTAGATTAGGTATTCAATAGGTAGATTCAATGCATCTACCTATTTATTATTTATCTATCAATTTTCTCTCTTTCTCTCCCTCCTTCCCTCCCTCTCCCTCTCTCATTAGTTCTGTTTCTCTGGAGAACATTGATGAATCCAGAGATCCAAGTGGCTCTTTTTTCCTAGGATATCAGATTATCTGTATTCAAGTTTATACATCCACATAGGAGTTTGCATGATTCCTCTCTAGGGAAACTAGAGAGGAAAAGAAAAGGCTCACAGAGAATGACATTGATATAACCTGGTCATAAAATGGCCAGATTCCTACAAATCCCTCATGGTGGAATTAGATGACAGGCTCCACCTAGTCATCTTTTTAGTGTCTAATTCTTAAATATAAGTGTTAAATATCTTAAATCACCAGGCATGTGAAGCAAGACTCCAACATTTAAGAGAGCTAGGAAAACAAGCCAAAATGGGTATGGGTTGAGGAGGGCAGAAACTAGGAGGAAATATGGCAATCTAGGGAATAGAAAAACATAAAACAAACAAAACAAAAATACCAACAAATTGTAACGAATATAAAATAATATTAAATGTAAACTGTAATTGAATTTTAAATGTTGTACAGTTGATAACTGAGGACAGAGGACAGAAAGCCTTACATCAAATAATAAAAACAGGATGGTGTAAAGAATAAAAGGCATAGAACAAAAAAGAGCTCATGGAAATTAAAAATAACAAAATTAAATAGACATTTTGATGAAAATATATAGGTATATCCCAAAAAGAAGAAAAAGAGACGTTTGAAGCAATACATTGAAGCAAAGTAAGATAAAAAATATTTTTTAAAAATAGGGAATAACTCCTGAAGGTCTAACATTCATCTAGTAGGAATTCTAGAAACACAGAATAAAGAAAAGGAGTACTATGGTAGTTAATATTCAAAGATGGCTCAGCAATGAACCATGTCTTTCTGTATTCATGTCCTTGTCAATTTTCCTTCCTTTGTATCTAGGCTGACCTTTCTTTTAAGTAAAAAATGTGGCAGAAGTAATACATGGTTTCTTAGACTATGTCATTAGAAGACTTGTAAATTGTGCCTGGGTCTCTTGGAACACACATTCTGGAGGAAGCCAGCTATCACCTACCAGCCACCTTGTAAGAAGTTGGACTACCCTGAGATCACCTTTTTTATTCTGTTAAAATAAAAACCTTGCTAACCATGTGGAAAAACAACCAAGCTGAACAAAATAAAGTGCTAGATAGTTGATTGAAGAACCCATGTTAAATATCTGCTCAGTTGAGTTTGCAGGTGACTTCACCCCCAGCCACTATGTGCTTATAATTGCATGGAAAACCTCAAGTGAGAACCTCCCACTTGAATTTAATCAACCCATATATGTGACTAAGTGGATTAGACACCACATTACATGAAAATTGGCACTCCTAACCACCCACAAGTGTTAGATTCTCCCAAGTCTCTGTCATACTGTCTTTCAACTACCTTGCAGCATTAACAAAAGTTGCAATCATATAATTATGCAATTAAAAATATATTGGTTTCACCTTGGCTGGTGTGGTTTAGTGGATTGAGTGCCCACCTATGAACCAATGGGTTGCCAGTTCAATTCTCATCAGGTCACATGCCTGGGTTGTGGGCCAGGACCCCAGTAGGGGGTACACGAGAGGCAACCACACATTAATGCTCCTTTCCCTCTCTTTCTCCCTCCCTTACCCTCTCTAAAAATAAATAAATAAAATCTTTTAAAACAATAAAAGGCAATTTTTTTCCATATACATTAGGAATTCTTACCAAGAGTTAAATAACTTTAAATATTTAAAAAGTGAACATGTGTTTACTATGTATGTGTCAGGCACTTTCTTAAGCATCTCTGTGTGTGTATATAAGTGTATATGATATATACACATATACACATATATGCATGCATATATGCATATACACACACACACACATACACATAGGGTCTGGCAGAAGTAACGCCATTGAGTGCGGTTGTCTCGCACAGGATGGACAGCAATTTGAACATTTCATCTAAAATGTCATATGGTGTGCTTGAGTGTGATATTGTTATATAATAGAAGTACACGTGAATGATTTTGTAATAAAAGATTTGGTGTAGATTACCAGCTCATCAAAAAGGGTGTTATTTGTGCCAGAGCCTGTATATTTCACATATGTGTAAATTTTTTTACATGTAATAATCCTATGAAGCAGGTACTATTCTTATTCCCATTTTATAGATGAGAAAACTAAAACACAAAGGCCAATACGTTTAATTTACTTGTGGCAAATCCATAGTTTCCTGGATTTCAACTAGGTTATGCTATCTCTCAAATAGGCTTCATTCACAAGCTGCTTCATTCACAAGCCCCTTCTGCCTAATAGGATTTTGTTTTGTAAAAATTATCCAACAAATTCAATGAGAAATGAGATCACTCAACAGTGTTATAATTTAGATTCTTTAGTCAATAAATATTTATTGACTACCTACTATGTATCAGTTAGGTACTGGGGTAACATCTGTTAAGAAGATAGGAATCTTCCTTGCCCTCAGAGATCTTACAGTGCAGCAGAAGAAACCAATATATATTTTTTAAGATTTTATTTATTTATCTTTAGAGAGAGGGGAAGGGAAGGAGAAAGAGAGGGAGAGAAACATCAATGTGTGGTTGCCTCTCATGTGCTCCGTACTGCGGTCCTTGCCTGTAACCTACGCATGTGCCCTGACCGGGAATCGAACTGGTGACCCTTTGGTTCACAGGCCAGCACTCAATCCAGTGAGCCACACCAGCCAGGGTGAAAAATATTGCCTTTTATACCATTACTAGCTTCAAAATCATCCACCTCACTTTGTGATTTATCCTTTCTCTCATCTCTGGAAAATACACACACACACACACACACACACACCTCATTATGGAATCTAAAACAAAATTTCTGAACTTCCAACCAAGATGAAGGCATAGGTGGAAATACTGTGCTTACACGCACAATCAAGATTAAGGACAATAAAGATTTTGAAACAATAACACAACCAGAACACAGAAAATTGAACTACGGAAGTCCGACAAACATTCAGCCAGACCGTTAAGAGTGGAGAGGGAATGCAGCAGGAAAAAGCAGTGGCTGGCAGACCTAGGAGGACCAGGGAGCATAGGTGGCATGGAGCTTGCAGACCCCAGATGCGGGGAGGAGACAAGCAGAGCACCCAAGGTACCCAGGGCAGTTGGCTGACCATGGACACACATTCATGTGCAGATAAACTAGGCAAGAACTGGCAGTGAGATGGAGCATGCAGCCCATAACCCCAGCAATGGGAAATAAAGCCTACAAACACCAATTGAAAACATGCCAGGAGAGACTCCCAGCCTAACAGGAGGGGTTGCTGGGGAGACCTTCAGGGTTCTGGAGCATGTATAGGCCCACCCACATGGGAACCACTGCCAGGGGGGCCCAGTTTGCTTGTGAGAGGCATCAGAGGGGACGCAAATCTGCGAGAGCATGGAATAGGCGCCATTGTTCCCTCTCTGACCCCACCCCCACAGATAGCATCAACCCTGCTACTAGGTTGCCTCACCCTGGTAAACACCTAAGGCTCCACCACCCATACATAACAGGTGCCACCTAACCAAAAATGTCTCAAACAGAAGAACAGCTCAAAGCCCCAGAGCCAATACTTTGAAGCAAACAAGAGATAGCCAACCTATCAGATGCACAGTTCAAAACACTGGTGATCAGGATGCTTATAGAACTGGTTGATTTTGGTCACAAATTAGATGAAAAAAATGAAGGTATTGATAAGTGAAATGAAGGGAAATGCACAGGGAGCCAGTAGTGATGGGAAGAAAATTGGGACTCAAATCAATGGAGTGGACCAGAAGGAAGAAACAAACAACCAAGCAGAAAAGAATGAAGAAACAAGAATTCAAAAAAATGAGGAGAGGCTTAGGAGCCTCCAGGACATCTTTAAATGTTCCAACATCCGAATTATAGGAGTACCAGAAGGGGAAGAGGAAGAGCAACAAGTGGAAAACTTATTTGAACAAATAATAAAGGAGAACTTCCCCAATCTGGCAAAGGAAATAAACTTCCAGGAGGTCCAGGAAGCTCAGAGAGTCCCAAAGAAGGTGGACCCAAGGAGGAATACACCAAGGCACATTCTAATTACATTAGCCAAGATTAAAATTAAGGAGAGAATTCTAGAATCAGCAAGAGATAAGGGGACAGTCACCTACAAAGGAGTTCCCATCGGACTGTCAGCTGATTTCTCAAAAGAGACCTTACAGGCAAGAAGGGGCTGAAAAGAAGTATTCCAAGTCATAAAAGGCAAGGACCTCCATCCAAGACTGCTCTATCCAGCAAAGCTTTCATTTAGAATGGAAGGTCAGATAAAGCACTTTTCAGATAAGGTCAAGTTCAAGGGGTTCATCATCACCAAGCCCTTATTATATAAAATATTAAAGGGACCTATCTAATAAAAAGAAGATAAAAAATATGAACAGCGAAAGTACAGCAAACTCACAGTTATTAACATCCACACCTAAAACAATAGCAGACTAAGTGGACACCTAAAACAGGAGCAGAACCACAGAAATGGAGATCACATGGAAGGTTAGCAACAGGGGACTGGGAGGAGGAGGCAGGGGAGAAGGTACAGAGAATAAGTAGCATAGACGATGGGGAGAACATAGACAGGGAGAGAGGAAGAGTAGTGTGGGAAATGTAGAAGCTAAAGAACTTATGACACATGGACATGAACTAAAGGCAGGGAGTGTGGGTGGGAGGGGGTGTTCAAGGTAGAGGGGAATGAAGGGGGGAAATGGGACAACTGTAATGGCATAATCAAGAAAATATATTAAAAATAAAAATAAAACATAATTTCTGCAAATATTGGAATTCACTTGTATTATTTAGTAAATTCTACCAAGTGTGGACTGCATAATACAGTTGTTATGGCATTAAAGGCATGTTGTCAAAAAATATATACTAAATAACAGTTTGGCTCATGAGGAATATTTAATTATTTCTGAATTTAATGTATAACTATTTAAGAAATAGAACCTATTTTGATCTACTTTATTATGTGATACTTGTTATAAATACACAAAGACAATGTTCATGGGAAAAATAAAATTAATATAAGTTCTTAGAAATCAATAATAACTAGATTGAAAACTCTAGTTATAGAGGTACTATGTGAGAGTAAGTGATTATTACTCTATTTGCCTATTTACTATTTTCCAAGTCAAGAAAGTCAACTATACTGTATTCAGGAGAGGCAAATCAATCATTATTAATGATAAGGCTTAAATCCATGTATTTTAAGATAAGAAATAATAATTGTATCTATTGTGTAAATATCACATTAAAACACTTTTCTGCATCCTAGAAAACTAACTTCACACAAATTGTTTCCCTCCTGTCATGCTATAGATTTAACTTAATTGAAATTTAGCACAGGAGGCTGTAAACTGCAGCTGATTTGGTGGGTTTTTTCCTCCATTCCTTATACAAAGGTGGACAAAAGTAGGCTTACAGTTGTAAGTATGCAAAACACAATTTATTTTTGTATTATTATTTATGTATGTATTATATATTTTTCCATGCAAACAACTGTAAATCTACTTTTATTAAATCTTGTATGTTAACCAGCTTGTTCCACAGTTGTTTTTTTAAATGTGAAAAATTATTGCAATAGTATCTTGAAGAAAAATGATTATTTTAGAACCAAAACATTACTGTTAGGAGACTTTCAAACCCTGATTTTAAAGATGATGTCAGGAAGGAAGATGGCGATGGAGTAGGAGGGAGCAGATTTCACTTCCCCCTACACACAGGAGGAAAAACTGGCTAATCCATGTAAGAACAGCGCAGACAGACAACAATATTGCAGCGTATTTGAAAATAAGAATCCACAAAGTCGTAGCAGACACTGAAAAACCAGAAACCAGACGGTAAGAAGGAGATTTCAGGACACTAAGGTCCCGGGGACCAGCTCGGGGACCGGGGCGAGTTTGTAGCCCCAGGTCCTGCACCCAGAGCGGGCGCTCAGTCTACCAGGGACTGCTTGAAAGCCAAGGGCCTGCCGAAATCCTTGGGAGAGAGCTGGTCACTTGCTCCCTCCCTCCCCGACAGACCAGGGTTGGAGCAACACCAGCAGAGCTCTGGTCGAGGAGAGGAGAATAAGGAGGAAGAGGCAAAACGCTCAAAGCTGTGGTTACTCTCGAAGTCTGTGGGCGCCAGCTCCGGAGAGCTGAGGACTGGGTTGTGTCACACACTGACTCCCTGAGTCACCGGCTGCCTGGAGAGTTAGGCTACACAGGACGCCAGGCTTGAATAGGAGGAATTTATCAACCAGAAGGGCTGGGGAATCTGCGGTGACAGTCCGGCCCCGAGGCTGACTCCCAGCCTAGCCGGGCGTGGGGCGTGGGGGGGAAGGTCGTGGG
>PVKM010028530.1:0-18235 GCA_004027735.1 Carollia perspicillata
GGAACAACCAGTAAATGCTAAGAGACCCCAAGGTAGAAATGAGCTTGGCAGGTCCAAAGAAGAGCAGAAGCCTGGTGTGACTGGGGTTGAGGGAGAGTGGGGAGAAATAATAGGAAATAGTGTCAGAAAGGCAGTCAGGACACAGATCCTGGAGGACCTATAGATCGTGTCTGGTGAAAGTTAGGATTCTATTCGGCAAGCAATGCAAAGCCGCGGGAGGGCGTGGAGCAGAGGCGGAAGGTAACCTGACACATGGGGTCCAGCAGAAGTAACGCCTGTGTGAGTGTAGTTGGTGAGGTGATAATATCGGTGTAACAATTTATACTTGGGATTTGAACATGCCACCTAAAACGTTATATGGTGGGCTTGAGTGTGATGTTGTTACACTACAGAATAACATGCTTATGATTTTGTAATAACAAAAAGGTGCATTATTTGTGCCTGACCCTATATTTTAAAGAATCATCTGTGGCTTCTGTGCCAAAGAATCAAATGTAGCAGGTAATGAGGCTACTAAAATTTCACACAAAATAATGGAGATTTGGACTAGGTGTAGAAGTAGAGGTGGTAGGAAGTGGTCAACTTCTGGGTATATTTAAAGGTAGTGCTGGCGGCTTTTCCTGGTAGACCGAAGAATGAAGTTGCCATTGACTGAGAGGGAGCACACGAGGTGAAGCATGTGTGGGGCTTCTGTGGGTCAATTATTTAGTTTTGCAGAGTTTTAACATGCATTAAATTTGAGAATCCTATTAACATCCTGAATAACAATATTGAGTGGGAAATTTGTCATATGAGCTGGGAATTTGAAGGAAAGTTGGAGACCAGAGATGCATATTGGTTGTCACTGGCACATAGAGAGTAATTTCACTGGATGGATTTCTAATGCAGTGCGTATAGACAGGGAAGATAAGGCTGAGGGTGGGGCTTGGGGTCAGTGTAATATTTAGAGGTTGGCAATATAAAAAGAATCAGCAAAAAAAAAAAAAAAAGGTGGAAGTGCCTGATGAACTAGAAAGAGAGTCAAAAGAAAGTGTAGTTCTGAAAGTAAATATTTCAAGAAGGAGGAAGGAAGTAAAATACTGTGAATAAACTGTGTCATACAGAGCATGATGAAACTTGAGGTTGGGTCATAGAACCATCAATACAGAGAGAGACCTTGGGTGCTTGATTTCAGGCATCCCTGAAACTGAATCTATTCCTCAACCTTTAGGCTCTGCTTACTTTCTTCTATTTCTCATTAATCCAGTTTGAGTTGGATTTTGATGTATCCTATAAAGATTATTTAATGAGTGGCTTTATGGAATTTTATAGTGGGGAAGGCAGATAATAAATAAATCATTAATACATTTTACATAGCAATATGCTTTGAAAAAATTTAGAAAGGTTAACGAAGTAGAAAATATATGTGTGTATGTGGAAGTGTGCAAAGACAACTTTATTTAAAATGTCGAAGACAGTCTCTCTGAGGGACTGACATTTGAGCTGAGAGCTGGGTTGTCAGGCAGCCAGGCGTGTGAAAATCTGGGGCATGAGTTTCCCAGTAGGGGAGTCACAAGTACAGGGCTTGACATCCGGATGCACTTGCTGTTTTCAGGTGTCATAAAGGAGGTCACAATAAACAAGGTCGGTGGGTGAGGCATGGTCAGTTCATGTAGGGTCTCTTACAACTTGATAGGGATTTTGGATTTTATTAGAACTGCATTGGGAAATCATTGATAGCTTTATAGTAGAAGAATAAACACATTTGTGTTACATTCTAAAACGATCACTTTTACTGTTACACGAAGAACAGGAGTCAGTATGTCAAGAAGACAAGCAGTAGAGAAACCAGTTTAAAGTCTTAATCCAAGTGAGAAGTGTTGCTGGCTTGGACTGGGTGCTTGTGGAGAAGACGGGGAAGTGGCTGGAATCAGGATATATTCTGAGACAAAGTAGACAGGACCTTCTGATGGACTGGATATGTGAGTTGAGGTGGAAAGTGTTGAAGAGTGGGAGAGGAGGGCAAAAACAACAACAAAGATGTTTCCTAGGCATTTGGAATAAGCAGCTGGATGAACACCAGCAGCACCAAACTGGGTGGAGAAGATCAGGAGAAGAAAAGGCTGGCAGGGCTGAAAATGCACTGAATGGATGGATGTCCAAATTTTAATATTGGCTTTGTTCAGTTTGAAATGTCTCTTACTATAGAACAGTGGATGTTGAGTAGACTATTGGATTTGGCAGGATGAAGCTCAGGAAAGTCATCTGGGCTGGCGATGACTTTATAAACATGTATTCTGTTTGAAGCCATGGGACATGAGATCTCTCGAAAGGGTGGACATAGAAGAGGGACAGGAACAGAGGCTTCAGACACTTTTAGAAATCAGGCAGCAAAACTTATTTTTAGAATTCAGGCAGAAAAACATACTTTCAGAATTCAACAGAGAAGATTGGAAAGTACAGTTGACCCTTGAACCACATGGATTTGAACTACATGGGTTCACTTATATGCCTATTTTTTTCCAATAAACATATAGTTGGCCCCCTGTATCCCTGAGTTTCATTCACATCTGCGGATTCAAACAACTGCAGATCAAAAAACAGCACCTTGGAGCTGCAGTTGGAAATCCATGGATACGGAGGGCCAACTTAAATCACACGTGAATTTTTGACTTCGTGTGTCAAAAATTAGAGGTGTCGGTGGCCCTAACTCCCATGTTATTCAAGGGTCAACTGTAATCACTATTGAGGTCATGGAAAATCCACATGATTATGATATTAAGGGAGTCAAGAAAACAAAGCGTTTTAGGAGGAAAGAATGTTCTCAGCCGTGTCCACTGAGGACCAGCTACTGAGAGTCCAGTGAGGCGAGGACTGAGTTCAGTATGGTACTCTAAGCTGACCTTGAAAGAAGAAGTTTCAGTGGGGTGGTGGCAGAGGCAAGAGATTGTGTGTGGTGGGCTGAAGACAGATGGGAAAAGCAGAGCCTGGAGACAGAGAGAGTGTGGACAATTCTTTCAGAAGAGCTGAGACAGGAGGCAGCTGCTAGAAGGGAATATGGAGTTGAGCAAAGGTCATTTGCCACCCAGCACTCTGACCAGCACTGTGTCATAGCACAGATGAGGGAGAGGGGCTTAGGGGCTGTATGTGTGCTGCTGAGCGGCACACAGCTGATGTGCGGTAGTGTGTTTACAGTCAGGGCTTTTCTGCCCAAGTCCACACTCTTTCATACCACATGGTAGGCTTTGCCATTTACAGTATCTAGCACTAATTGTCATTATTATAGTAAAAAATATTTTCAATACATAATGCATTACTATATTATTATTGCTGTTATTATTATTCCCATTTCCGAGCATCTAGAACACCTTTACCACAGTGCCCATGATACTTGCCGTCCACATAAAGTAGAAAAATTGTAGCAAATGGTGTTTTTCTTCCTTGGCTTGTCACAGGAAATAAAGCTATCTCTCTGTCTCGGGCCCCAGATAGGCACCTGCACCAGGCCTCAGATAATTTACGTCTGTGCCCCCCTTGCTTGTGTCGTGACCCCTCCTCTTCTCGCCTTACTATAAGAGTATTTAGCCACCCACCTAACCCCTCCTCAGGGCCCAGAATTTGGAGACTGCCTCCTCTGGGTCTGCATGTGTGAATAAAGGCTTACTCCATCACCAGAAATCATGGAAGAGTCCGTTTTTCCGCAACAGGCTGGGATCTACCACATAGTGAAGTTAATGATTTAATGGATGGAAACACGCTTAAAAATTTAGAATTCTTTATTATATTATTATTCAAGGCACAAAGGTCAAAGTATTCACTAGGTTCCAGGTATAAAACAAGTTTTTTTTTTTTTTAATTCTAAGATGGTTAAAAGCTGAATGTTTAACTACTCTCTAGAATTGTAGATTTCCTAATTGTCAACAGTATTTGGTGGTACAGGTCACATTGAAATAAGAATTAATGGGACAGTCCTCTTGCAATTCACTGTGTAGACACTTGTTATTTGCATTAGTATTTTGAATTTCTTCATTAATGTCTAACCTTTAAATTCAATGGCTTCTGTGCCTGTTTTTTGAGATACATTTTCTTCCTGTTATGCCATTAATTTGAATATTTATGACCATTTCTTTGTACCAGTTCTTCACATTATTTGGTTGTACCTAGGTGACCTTGACTTTGCCAGCTAGCCTTAACTCTTGCACAGAGCTGACTGAGTTACTATGGTCTGACTGCTTGTTGGCTTAAGCACAGCAATGGGCACTAGTCAAGGAAATCTAATTGCTGTCCTGCTGCTTATTCCCTTTTCATTCTGGATAAATCACTGGCTTGCCCAGCTCCCTTCCTACTCTCACAGCTGAGCAGGGAATCAATAATCTTCTCTTCCCAGACTACCAGATTCTGGGCTTTTTGTGATGTCAAATATTTCAACATTTTGTACCTGTTTTTATTTCAGGGGAGGAGTAGTACTTACTAATCTTACAAGAGTGTTGTGAAAATTAATTAGTTAATGTTCACAAAGTACTTTGAAGATTAAAAGCCCAGCATATGCGCTCATTATTGTTTTATGCACACCCAGGGTCTGGCTGGGCAGGCGGACGTGTTTCCCAGAGATGAAAGGAGTATGCAACATAGAAAACTGTGGGCTCGCACTGCAAAGTTTGCCAACAGGTGACTCAGATGGCGTACAGGGGACTTACTCTCACCAGAACACCGATGAGTGTTGGTTGTTAGAGCCGGTGCCGACTTCCAAAGCATGCTAGCCAAGACAAATGTTATTTCATGATACTGAGGGTAATAATAAGACTGATGAGTTTCTCAGGTTGGGAAGAAATAAAGGAGAAAGGGAGCTCCAGGGCTCTGAGGCTCTAATGCTCCTGCTGAGCCCTTGGAACTCTACTTGACTATGGGAGTGATGCTGAGTGACCGGACTGGGCTTGGTCAGGCTCACCGTGGTCAGCAGGGCTCCACCTGAGGTTCATTAAATAGAACCCGCAGGTCTGCAAATGCACATCTTTATCTTGAACACGTGGGAGGTGTTTGGATCGGTAGAGCTTCTCTGGAAGAGAGGTTGGTTGTAATTACCCAAAGTGTTCATCTATGAGCCATCAATTTCCCTCCGAAGACTTCGTCCTCAGGAATATTTTCCTGTTTACTTTGGTGTTGTTAATAATTGCAAAAATTTAAACATGTAAATGTCCAGTACTAGAGGACTGATGATGCAAGTTATGGTTCAGTCATAAGGTAAAATATTATAAAGCCATTCAAATGAGATCCTACCAGTTACTTGTTAATGAGATACATCAGAACATCAAGTTGAGACAAAGCCAGCTGTAAATACAGCATGATAATACATATCATGCTAAAATATTTTGAAGTGTTTTTATTTTTTTTTGCTTACCCATGTTTTCTACTTTCCCTATATTAAGCATTTATTACTTTTATAATGTAAAAACAAAACTTATGGAGAAAGAAAACATATCTTCCCAGTAGCATTTATGGGGAAAGAGAGGTACAAAATAATAAGACCATAAGATGATATAAAACCTTTGGAAGAGATCCAAAGGGGAGAAATGAATGCTAGGATAGCTTAGTTTATCTCGTAGTTGTCAGGCTTTTTCTTGGCCCCAATTTTCTCTGAAGGTTTCAGCCATGTGGTTTGTCCCTACTGGCCTCCATGATCAACTTTCCCTGGGCTCAAGGTCACAACCAATAGGGCCTCTCCCCATGTCCATAGCCAGTACTCCTTGTCTCGCAACCAGCTGAGGCTTGAGATACTGGGGATTACTCTGCACTCACTAGAAGCACAAAGTAGCAGCATGGGGGAGTTTGTGCCCTAGGGGCAGAAACTTTGAGTAATGGAAGACAGGAGCTGGCAGCTCTAGCTTTTGCCCTTCTTTCCCTGTATGCAGGGCCCTGAGACTCAGTAGCTCAGATGCCTCTCTGAGGACTCTAAAGCAAGAACAAGCAATCAGTAGCTCTCCGCACACAGAGGCGGCCAGCTCTAGAAAGCACTCTTTTTCTTGGATCTCCCTCCTTCTCTGGCCTGTTTCCCCTTTCCCTCACTTTTGTTTCCTTGCTTTACACTCGCCAATAAAGACAGAGCAGCCAAGCTTTGCCTCGGGCTCTGCTTTTTGGGGAACACCCTACTTAGATATTGTGTGAGACACACAAAGAAGCACTGGATTCCAAAGGTACTATTGCCAATTATTCAATCAGACTTGAACATAATAGTAGCTGGTATTTACTGAATGGCTTCTATGTACCACACGCTAGACATTATATCATTGGGACCTCATAATATTTGTAATTGAAGAAACTCTGGAGAGGTGAAGACGCCTGCCCGAGATCACAGAGCATGGGAACTTGAATTTAGGTCTGTCTAATACCGCATGGTATACAATGGGCTATGGGAGAATCTTAAGAGGTTTCCTGCCTCAAGGATTATAGTTACTGCCAGGATATATAAAACAACAAGACAGAGTGAAAGATGGTGTTCAGTAAAATGTTCAATTGTGTGACACACAGTATAATTGCTATCAAATTCAGAAATAAAAGAGGAATTCAAGAGGCCAAATGGAATGTTAGGGAAGATATTGAACCAAAGGTGACATTTGAAGAATGAATGTGACTTGAGAAAATGGAAAGAAAAAAGGAGTAAAGCCAAAGGGGTTTTCTAGCTGAGAGGACAGAGACGAGGATTAGCATGACGTGTGTGGAATAGAGAGGGGAAGCCAGGATGAATGGAAAATGACCTGTGGTGGGATTAGTACACTCGGCCCCTGGGGACCCAGGTTGTCATGGTTCTTGAATGCAGGCAGAAGAATCTGTGTCTGTCACGTAGGGAAAAGGCGCTACTCAGTCCGAGGAGGAAGGTGTGATCATGCATTGGGAGGCGATTTTCCAGGGAGGAAGTACATAAAGACAAGATTTGGCTATTGTGTTGGAGTCACGCAATGTTCTAGGTAGACGTAAGAATTTCGTGTTTATAAAAATGAAACTCACACATACACAAATCTGACACAGTTAAGAAATTGGCATGTAATGGAAATACAGGATAGAATTCTCTAGAGTCATGTGTCCCAAGGATGTAAGCTCCCATAATAGTAACTGAAAGTAACACAACAGTAATAGTATCTTTCCATCGGGAAAATAGCATTTATTCAATACTTACTATGTGCTGGGCACTGTGCCACGTTCTCTGCATGTCATTAATCATTAGGAAGCTTTTATCGTCTCCCATTTCACTTGGGGAAATGAATGGTGAGAGAGATTCAGTAACTTGTCCAAGTTCAGTGGTTAGGAAACGACAGGAGTCTGAATTCAAACTTTGATCTGCTTGCCTTCTTGTTCAGAGTCCTCTCTCTCCTGCCTCTTTTGGGCGTCAGCTTCCTAAAGCCCTTCCCTTGGGAAGGTTTGGGTCACCTGAGACACAACAGTGACACTTGTTCTTCATGAGCACCCATGTCAACTAATGAAAAATTAAGAACTTCTCAGTTTATGAGGATCTCAGAAGACTTCGCATCAACCTGGTTGGCTGACAAATTCCCCAGTTAAGTTGAGTTGGCATTGGAAGGAATTTAGAATTCAGCGCAATTTCCCATCACTCATAGACAAGGGCAATGTTACATAAGGAGATTTGCCAACATGCTTATGCTAACATACCTGTTCACAATGCAAATGCATTTAAGTTTCCGTAGAAAAAAATGTAGGAATTAGAAAGTGGGAAGTGGCAACACCTTTTTAAAAACCCTGTCCATGTTTTCCCACGTGGAGAATGTGTTGAGCGAACAGAAAGGAGTGCAAGCCAAACAAGTACACCTAGAAATATGTACTTTTTCACAGTGAGGACAATCAAGCCCTCCACTGAGTATGCTTCGTTTTGGTGGAGTAGATTTTGCACTCAGGTAAGCTGGGTGGCGGCCTTCCTAATGGCATTTGAGGGGTGCTGGGGGAGATTTCTCAGTCCAATAGAAATTCACATCCATCATTACAGATGCTTGCAATTTCAGCAATTAGGCATTCCTTTCTGTCTTCAGATAAAAGCTTTGGGGCTTTACAAATTACTTATTAAAACACAAATACCCCTGGGAGGCATAACGTCTTGAATTCCTTTTAGCTAATATGTTGAAAAAGAGTCAGTGTAATTTGGTTCATGTCAATTCACTTTGGGTTGACTCTGATGAGGCCCTACTAAGTGCAAAGCTCTTTGCTGGATCTTTTTTGGGGAAGCGAAGATGAATTAGGTAACTTTCAGTCTTCGGAAAACTTCTCCAAGGGACGGATAGAGACAAAATATTTTTGACTTTGTTGGCTATATGGTCCCTATCAATACTCACCTCTGCCATTGCAGCCAGAAAGCAATGTGTAAATCAATGTGGCTGTGTTCCAATAAAACTTTACGTATCAACCAGGCTGTGAGCTGGATGCTAACCTCTCTGTTCTATATACTTACAATAGGGCGGGGGATTTACTTAAGATTACCTTCTGATGAAATAAACCCCCAAGAGGAGTTTGTAGGACATTGGACTTGGCTGGAAAAATCACTGGAATCACCTGGAGAAACGTTAAAAAATATGGAAGTCTGGGTCCCCTGCCAAGGTATGGATATTCAGATAGAATTGGTCTGGAGGTATGATCTGGTGCTGGGAGTTTTCAAAGATCAACAAAGACTGAGAAGCCCTGTTGTAGGAAAATACCTGGGAAATGTTGCTAGAGGCAAGAAGGCTCCAGCTGGCACTCTAGAGCAGGGGAACAGAGACTTACAAAGGCTGACTGTGTGCCTAGTTCTTCGGGGAAAAGGACATGTAACACGGAGACTTCTCTACTACACTGAAGAACTCCAAAGCAATTTAAGAAACTCTACGGAGCTTATAGAACTGGTTATATGCTGTTTTATAAAACCAAAAGAGCCTGTATCTACCTCAGCCTGGAAACTATGGCAGCCCCCACCCCTGCTGCTAGCCCAGATCTATAGTATTTGTACAAGTTGCCACTAACTGTGTGGCTTAAAAGAACAGAAATTTATTCCATCAGGGCTCTGGGGGGCTGAGGGGCTGAAGTCCAGCTGTTGGCAGAGCCATGCTCTCTCTCAAAACTCGAGGAGCCAATCTGTTGCATGCCTTTCTCCTAGTGGTGGCGGTTACGGGCAACTTTGGCATTTTCTGGCTTGTAGGTACCACACTAATCTCTACGTATCATCACATAGCATTCTCCTTTCTGTGTTTCTTCTCTTTTTAGAAGGACATCAGTCGCATGGTATTCAGGGCTCACTCTACTTCAACATGATGACCTCATTTTAACTTATATCTTGATCACATCTGCAAAGGTCCTATTTCCCAATAAGGTCGCATTCACTGGTACTAGGAGCTGGGGGTCCCACCCGAGCATTTACCTTACCCTTGTGTTTGAAGGGCAGAGGTTGTGTGGGATAGTGCAAGGAACACTGGGCTTGAGTCTTACAGCAGAGTTTGTAGTTTCCCCTGTAAATTGCAATGAAGAATCAGGAGAACAATAATTAGGAGACCTGAAGAAATTTTTCAAATGGAAAGCCCTATAAGATTTAAAGTATGGAATGTCTAGGGAAAGTAAATTAATTAAAATACATAATATGTCTATTTTCAGGTTAACAGGCAGTCAGGACTCAATAAAAAGGCAAGATTGAGACCACATTCCTGGCCCCTGCAGGAGCAACGAAGTCCTTGTTTTGTAGGCCAAGGTTCTTGCTGTTATGCTGTCTATTTAATCCCAAATCTCCAGAGCCCTGGTGTACCCTCATTACTCCAGGAAAGGAGTTGTGGTTCGTAAAAGTGTTGTCCCTTTAATTTCTGGATGGGTGTGGACACAGCCTGTTGTCATCTTCCCACTTTGTCACAAAGAGGGGTAGCTCCTTTGGGTAAATCTCCTGTCTCCTTAGTTTTTCAGACCAAGTGTTGTATCAGACATGTCCCTTCGAGCCCTGAGCACACTGGGTACAAAGTGAGAAGCTACAAGTCCCAGTAGAAAGTTGGGAGAATTTGCACCTGAAGTTGGGTGACACGTTGTGTCTCAGTGTCCTCATCGGTAAATTGGGGATGAAAGTATCGATACCAGAGACTCACTGTGAGTATTCATGGAAGTAAGTTGTAAAGTTCACAGTCAATTCTGTTAATAAAGCTTCAGGACAAAAGCTTGGCATTTTAGTTCTCCTCAGTTCAGGCCAGGGTGAGGACAGGACTGTGTCAGGAGAGTGAAAGTGGCAAAGGGTGCCCTGTAGGATTCTAAAATGTCTCCTTAAAAATCAGTAGTGCCCAGGCTATTGGAGAGAAAATAAAATGCTGCCAGGACAAGTCCCTCTCTGTGAAGCCCTGTCCCCATGGGGGTAGGGGTGAGGGAAGGTCATGGTCCCCACAGGCAGCCCGAGCCAGAAGGCTGGACCCCAACTCCCACTTAGTCTGTCTGCCCTTAAATGCTCACCCACAGGACTGCTTCTACATGGGAGCAGATGCTCCTACCCATTGGCAAAGGACATTTCCAGGGAGGTAGGGTGGGTGGGTGGAAGGTACTACAGAAGAGGCTCCACTCCTCTTGCAGACAGCCCAGAGCTTAATTTTCACTTGGAAAGAGGTTCTGCTTGGTCCATTAACCTTGCAGTCATGGGGCACACTGACAGAGTTGGGACAGGCTGGGGCCTCAGTCCTCAGTCTTCCTCCACAGAGAATTTGTAATGAATCCAAGGGTCAGGGAGAGAATCATAGGACAAAGTCTCTGCTCATTCATTTCCCTCTTCTCTTCCCTTTCTCGCCTTCTTCAGAGACTTTTGTCCTCTTTTGCCACTTTCTTGAGTTGCTAGCTCACTCCACTTTCTTCTCCTGCTCAGAGATGGGGGTCCCCAGAGTTGTGCAGTGACATTGCGGGGAGTAGGGTCAGAAACCTACATTTTTAGGGAGAGTGAAAACTCATGATTATGTTCGGGGAGATGATATTCCATTTCTGTTGGGGGTGGGGGAGGAGATATGCCATTTGTGTCTGTGTTGGGGTGGAGTGGGGGGAAGGAGAGAGCACTTTCAGGCCTGATATCAGGCCAACTGAGTCAGGGTTAGAGACTTTCCCAGAGACAGAGTTTGGGTATGTGGATTGCGAATCACTACCAGGAGGGCTTCCCTCCTCAGTCTCTTCCATCACGATCTTCCATGTGGGTAAAACCAGAATAATATTAATTGTAGCTTGATTAAAATGCTATGGGTGGAAAGGTGAGATGAAAGAGTAGAAAGCTGAATTAGCAAGTGTCTGTTTCAAAATTCAGGTGAGCTGTCAACCCTGAAGCAATCAGGGAGAGAAAGCCAACTTATTGCCAACCAATAATGAATGTTAATTCTTGCTTCCTTTTTCTGCCCTAAAATTTGGAGGCAAACTCAGCCTACTATATGTATATTGAAGGAGATAACATGGCAAAGGGGACTGTTTTGTTTTCTTTTGTTATGGGACCCCATACATACAATTGTGGATTTGGTCACGTAAGCCTGAACAGTGACAAGTTGTCAGTGAGAAATAAAGCAAATATACTCATCTCGTTGATTCAGGTCTTGAAACGATTAGGGGTGAAGGTTTGCCTTCAGAGAAAATCATGATTTGGGAAATATTAGAAAATTATTTCTACTTAACTTGCTGGGTAAAGTTTTTGTTAAAAGCATTACTCAGCACTTGTAAAAATAAAAAGTCATAGTTCGAATATTGAAATTCTTATGTAACATCAAAATACAAAATGTTATTACAAATCAGCTGTGAGAAGAGTGCTGTAAAGGCGCTGGCAGAAGGAAGGGGGGCAGGAACCCCGGTACTGTATGAGGCCGAGATGCTGAGCAGCATAATGATGGGTATGAGTAAAAGTTTTTTTTTTTTTTTCATTCAGAGAACAGTGAAAATGCTTTCAGTTGGAGCTCAGGGAAGGCTTCTTAAAAAATGGCATTTGAGTTCAATTTCAATGTTTAGAAATGGACATTGAGGGGTGGTTCATAATTACAGATGAGGAATAGAGAAATGAAAAGATGATGCTTAGACTATATGTTATAACTGTTGTATAGTCTTTTATTTTTTGGACAAAATACAGGCAAAGACAGATTGCTGTGTTAGCATTTCTCAGTCCTGGCTGCATACTGTTTTCATATAAAATGATTGCTATATATAGAAAATGCTAAAGACTTCACCAAAAAACTAGTAGAACTAATAAATGAATCCAATAAAGTTGCCAGGCATAAAATCAATATACAGATATATTCTGCGTTTCTATACAACAATAATAACCTATCAGAAAGAGAAATTAAGAAAATAATCTCATTTATAATTGAATACAAAACCATAAAATATCAAGGAATAAGTTTAACCAAAGAGGTGAAAAGACTGTGTTCTGAAAACTATAAGACAGTGAAGAAAGAAAGTGGAGAAGAGACAAATAAACGGAAGAATATACTTTGCTCATGAATTGGAAGGATTAATATTGTTCAAATGTCCTTACAACCCAAAGCAATATACAGATTCAATGCACTCTCTATTAAAATACCAATGGCATTCTTCTCAGAATTAGAACAAGGAATCCTAAAATGTATATGGAACTACAAGAGACACAGAATAGCCTAAGAAATTTTGAGAAAGAACAAAGTGTGAGGTAATATGCTCCCTTATATCAAACTATATTATGAAGATAAAATAATCAAAACAGTATGGCACTGGCATAAAAACAGACACATAGATCAATGGAATAGAAGAAAGAGTCCCCAGAAGTAAATCCTTGTTTATGTGGTTAATTAATCTACAATAAAGTAGACAAAGATATTCAATGGGATAAAGACAGCTACTTCAAAAAGTGCTATTGAGAAAACTGGACAGTTACGTGCCAAAAACGAATTCTGACCACTTTCTAATACCATATATAAGAATAAACTCAAAATGGACTAAAGACTTAAAGACTCAAAACCATAAAACTCATAGAAGAAAAAATAGGCAGTAAACTTTTTGACATCACTCTTAATAATATCTTTTTGGGTATGTTTCCTTAGGAGAAACAAAAGAAAAAATAAGTGGGACTACACAAACTGAAAATTTTTTGCACAGAGAAGGAAACCATTAAAAAAAATGAAAAGAGCCCTGGCTGGTGTGGCTCAGTGGATTGAGCGCGGGCCTGTGCATCAAAGGGTCACCGGTTCGATTCCCAGTCAGGGCACATGCCTGGGTTGCAGGCCAGCTCAGTCCCCAGTAGGGGGTGCGCAAGAGGCAACCACACATTGATGTTTCGCTCCCTCTCTGTCTCTCTCCCTTCCCCTCGCTCTAAAAATAAATAAATAAAATCTCTTTAAAAAACAGACATACTGATAATTAGTTTAAAAAAAATAAAAAAATAAAAAAAAATAAAAAAAATGAAAAGAAAAGACAACCTATTGAATGGGGGAAGATATTTGCAAGTGATACATTCAATAGGGGTTAATTATAGAAATATATATAAGGAATTCATACAACTTAACATCCCTTCCCCCAAATAATCTAATTAAAATTGTGCAGAGGACCTGAATATACATTTCTCCAAAGAGGACATACAGATGGCAAATAGACATATGAAAAGATGCTCAGTACCACTAATCATCAGAGAAATGCACATTAAAACCACAATGAGATATCATCTCACACCTGTCAGAATGACTCTCATCAATAAATCAACAAACGAGTGTTGGTGAGGATGTGGAGAAGAGGGAACCCTTATGCTCTGGTGATGGGATTGTAGATTAGTACAGACACTGTGGAAAACAGTATGGAGATTCCTCACAAAATTAAAAATAGTACTGTCATACAATCTAGTAATTCCACATCTGGGTATTTATCCAAAGAAAACAAAACCTCTGCATTGAAAAGATATAGGCATCCCTACAGTCATTGCAGCATTATTAGTAGTAGCCAAGATTTGCAAGCAACCTAGATATCTAGCAACAGATAAATGGATACAGATGGTGTAGCACACACACAACACATACACAATGGAATATTGTGCAGCAATAAAAAGGAATGAAACCTAGCCAGTTGTGACAATATGGATGGGCCTGGAAGATATTCTAAGTGCAGTCAGACAGAGAAAGACAAATACTGTATGATTTCACTTACATGTGGAATCTAAAAAATAAAACAAATGAATAAATAAACACAAAACAGAAACAAACCGAAAGATACAGAAAACAAGTTGATACTTGCCAAAGAGGGGTGGTGTGGGGATGGGAACTGAAAAACCCCAGGGAGATTTTCAGCACTCCAATGGCCAGTCACATCCCAGGCCAAGTGAATCACAAATTTAACAGGGTACCCAGGCAGCAGCATTTTTAAAAAACACTGTCCAGGTAATTCCACTGTGCCAACCAGATGAAGACCGGGTTGTAGCTGATGATTACAAAACAAGGTCCCTGATTTTATTCTCCCTTAGGACAGCTTAGAGGAGAACATTTTGTTGGAGGAAAGGTACATTGAGAATTGGCTTTTTGATATATTTTGACTAATTTATCTTGCAAAACATTATTCAATGATTTCCTTGTCATCTCAGAAGTGACTATGGTAGTAGCAGTAGAGAAACATTGGACTAGAAAAAGAGATCATAGCCAAATCATAGAAAGTCTTATTGCCAGGCCAAGGAGCATGAATTTTATTCAACAGTCAATAGGCAACATTGAGAGTTTTAAATTAAGAGTGGTTTAAAAGCCCAGTTGCGGTTAGGGATATTAGTGTGGTATGCATTAGTAGGACTGAAGCAATGGAAAAAGAGGGTCAGTTAGGGGATTACAGAGGCAGTTTAAGCAGGAGGGACTGAGGCTATAAGAGCAGGATGGGTTTGAGAATGGGAAGTAGGTAATCGTGAAATACGGGAGAAATAGATCTGATGGAAACAGTGTGGTAAAACTTTTTCTCATTCCCTCCCTCTGGCCAAGTGAGAAACCTGAGGACTAGAAGTGTGTTATATGCCTTTTAAAAAGCCACAAATGAGTGGGGGCAAATGCCACTTTCGCCCAAGTCTGGAGGGAGTTGTTACCTGTTGTGTAACAACGGGTGGGGGAACACATGGTGTTTAGAGGACATGGATTTCTCGTAGAGACTGGCTGGTTTGGAAGAGTTTTCAATATGGGGGAAGTTTGGTTGTGTTTGGTTAAGGTTTGGAAGAAAAAAAAAAAGAGTTACAGCTCGGGATCCCTTTCTACCTCAGTCCCTGACTCTGGGACGTCCCTTTAATCCCCCTTTCTGGAAAAAAAGGAAAACAAAAGTTTCACGGGGTAGCACGGGATGAGACTCTGGAAGGCAGGCATGGTCAGAGCAGTAGAGGCTACAAAGAGGTGAAAATGGGTGAGGATCCTGTGACAGCAGATTTTTATGTAAGTCTGCAAACACAAGTTAACACCTTGGGCCTGAGACTTTCTCTCCTAGAAAGGCCTCCTTGCAAGGTTAGTGTAGGCTGGTATAGGAGACCTTTCCTTGTGGTGTGGGAATGTAGCCCAGCCCCCCACTCGGAAGGCCAGTGGGGTGCGAGGTCCCGCACACAGGAGCCATTCTCACGGATAGGTCCTCCCAGGGGGAAGCAGGCCTGCACTGTACCTAGTCTGCTATGAGACTTGCTTTTACGAAAACTCCCTCACCCTGGATTGGGGAAGCAAATACTTACTGCATATCTCTAAAGTAACTTCCTAAAGTCTGCTAAACGTCCCACTTATGGAGTGTAACCAGTTCAACCACTTTTCCCCTTGATCTGTAACACCCTTCTCTTTGAAGTAATTAGCAACGTTCTTTCCTTTGTTATCCGTAAAACGTAATCACCTACAGCAAACCTGTGCATAGTAAATGAGGACCCTCCTCGATGTAATGTACCCAGAGAAGCAATAAAAGCCTGTCCTGGCAGGGGGCAGGGTTCTCTCTCTCTCACTTAGAGAGTGGCCATGCCGTCCCTTTTTCTCCACAGGACTTCTGTAGTCCATGTGAGTTTCTTTCTTGCAGTCACAACACACGGACTTTGCCAGCTGGAGTCCACATCAGTCTGGCACCTGGGATCTTAAATTTTAGGCAGATTCTTGCCATTTCATAACTGGTAATAGTAGATTGTGCCTAACCTGTGCAATGTGGTTTATGTTCAATGCCTGCTTTCCTCCTGGGAGTCTGGAGTTTTGCTCTCTACTAAATAGAGGGTGCCTACTCGACCAGCCTCCAGTGGGAAGCTTGGGTAGTCAGTCAGTAATGAACTTCCCTGGTGGACGATGTTTCACATGGGAGTTAATTTTGCTTTGTATCCTTTTGCTGTAATGAAATCATAGCTGTGACCTGTGAACCCTCCTAGTGAATCATCAAACCTGGGAGTGGTTTTGGGGACCCCTGACATAATAAGAATGAAACTAATTTAAGAGCAGCCCAATCAGAGAGAAAAACAGGCAAATTTGAACTGGTAAATTTTCAGTAGCTAAAGTAAATGGGTCTACATGCCTTTGAAAGTCATACGGGAGGCAGATTCGAACTGAAGTTGTTTATCCAAGCTTTCTGACTATGATGGAAACTGAAGGCTGGCATTTTCTACTTCCTTTAAAGAATTAAAGAAGGTGAACACAATGAAAACAACCAGTGACAAAAATAAAGTCCGGAAGAAGCAATTATTCAGCCTTTATACTTGAATTGTAAAACTTTAAAACTTTGTATTTTGTTTTCGGATGCCTGAACACCCCCACCCCAACACACACACAGGTTATGAGCATCCTGCCCGGGGGACCAGGTCCGCCAGGGTGGCAACGCTGGTGCCAGCTCTCCTGTCTGCGCTCCCCTGACCATGACCTAGTAGGAAACAAGTGCCCCGATGCAGTCCCCATCCGGCGTTTTCTTGTACACTCCACCGTGGGCCCCATAAAGGAGCTTGCCCACAGAAGTAAATCAAGCTCATCTCTGCTGTTTTTCCCTTGACACCTCTCCTTCCTGTGCGATGTCAGAATGTGTACTTTTTTAGCGATGGACTACCAAAACAAAGACTATTTTCCAGCACAGTAGCTGTCATCTCTCAGTGTCTACAGGGTCTGGCGGAAGTAACGCTTGTGGCAGTGTGGTTGTTGGGATAATAATATGGGTGTAATAATTTACAGTTTTAATTTGAACATCTCACCTAAAATGTCATATGGTGTGCTTGAGTGTGATATTGTTATGTTACAGAATTACACGCTTATGATTTTGTAATAAAAAGGGGGTATTATTAGTGCCGGACCCTGTAGTATGATTGAGGGCAGAAGTTCAAACTGGTCCTTAGAAATATGAAGAAGTGCCTTAGTAGAATGAAAGATATTAACTCTTGGTTAATTCCCAGAAACACAATGGCCCATGTTTGATTGCATTTTGAATCCCTATGGCCCTTACATCCTTTTAACCTGTCCTACTGTTGCTTCCGTTGTTCCTTGAGTTAATATTCAACAAATAGGATTTGGGCTGTGCTCCTGGCTCTGTGTTTACAATGAAGATATGCCACGGTTCCTTTTCTGGGATGATCCCAGTGTGGTGGGTGACACCAGTCACATGAACAGATCATTACAACCCAGCCTGGGCTGCACAGTGATGCTCTGTGCAGGGTGCTAGGGGAGCACATTGTCAGCTTCATTCTCATTAGCCTTGATGATCTAAGGCATTTTAAAGTCTCAAGGCTGGGACAATGCCTCCTATCCTTCCTTTCACACATCATGGAATAGCCCTAGGAAGACAGTCAGCATCAACGAAGTTCTTACTGAGAAATTCACCCACACCTGTGTTTCAGAAACCATACATTCCAGCCTTGTGATCTGGCAAACATTCAGCTAATTCTCTCATTTTCCCTCCTTTGTTAGGGAGAATTCACACAGAGAGAACCTGGGTGAATTTTACTGGTGGTTTGCTGGTATCAGATTTGAGAGGAACAAAATACCACTGTGGACATCCACCAAACGCCCCTTGATGACACTTGAAGCCAGACATTGCCACGCAAGGCCACTTGCACATCTGCAATGAATTTGTTTTGTGATGTGTGCAGCGTTGTCTCTGCAAGGGAAGTTCTATATTTAGGGAGGTTGAAGTGAGACATTTTTAATCTCATCAGAAGAAATTACTCATAGTTAAGAAGTCCTTTGCTCCACTGTCACATGAAATGTGTATAAATGATCAGTGAATCTCCTTGACTTTTATGACTTCTGAAGTCAGGTCTGGGACTGCTGTTCTTCAGATCCCAACGGAAATCACCCTCTGAAGTGAGATCAGAGCAAAA